>JARQOC010000003.1:315057728-315314971 GCA_033576535.1 Allobates femoralis
CTGGCAGCCTGCGGCAGCCACCGGAAACTTGGAGGAAGACGGCAGGAGACGGCGGGGGCTCGGGGAGAGGTGAGCATTAACTTTTTTTTTTTAACCCCTGCCTTCCTGTTTGGAGACCTTTTACTGTACTGAGCATGCTCAGTACAGTAAATGCCTCCTCCAGCCTCACAGCCTCCCCATCCTCACTGCCTCCTCCAGCCTCACAGTCTCCTCCAGCCTCACAGCCTCCCCATCCTCAGCCTCCTCCAGCCTCACAGCCTCCCAGCCTCACTGCCTCCTCCAGCCTCACTGCCTCCTCCAGCCTCACTGCCTCCCCATCCTCACAGTCTCCTCCAGCCTCACAGCCTCCTACAGCCTCCTCCAGCCTCACAGCCTCCCCATCTTCACAGCCTCCTCCAGCCTCACAGCCTTCTCCAGCCTCACAGCCTCCCCATCCTCACAGCCTCCTCCAGCCTCACAGCCTCCTCCAGCCTCCCCATCCTCACAGCCTCCTCCAGCCTCACAGCCTCCCCAGCCTCACAGCCTCCTACAGCCTCACAGCCTCCTACAGCCTCACAGCCTCCTACAGCCTCACAGCCTCCCCATCCTCACAGCCTCCTCCAGCCTCACAGCCTCCTCCAGCCTCACAGCCTCCTCCAGCCTCACATCCTCCTCCAGCCTCACAGCCTCCTCATCCTCACAGCCTCCTCCAGCCTCACTGCCTCCCCATCCTCACAGTCTCCTCCAGCCTCACAGCCTCCTCCAGCCTCACAGCCTCCTCCAGCCTCACAGTCCTCCTCCAGCCTCACAGCCTCCTCCAACCTCCCATCCTCACAGCCTCCTCCAGCCTCACAGCCTCCCCATCCTCACAGCCTCCTCCAGCCTCACAGCCTCCTCCAGCCTCACAGCCTCCTCCAGCCTCACAGCCTCCTCCAGCCTCCACAGCCTCACAGCCTCCTCCAGCCTCACAGCCTCCTCCAGCCTCACAGCCTCCTCCAGCCTCACAGCCTCCTCCAGCCTCACAGCCTCCTCCAGCCTCACAGCCTCACAGTCTCCTCCAGCCTCACAGCCTCCCCATCCTCACAGCCTCCCCATCCTCACAGCCTCCTCCAGCCTCACAGCCTCCTCCAGCCTCACAGCCTCCCCATCCTCACTGCCTCCTCCAGCCTCACAGTCTCCTCCAGCCTCACAGCCTCCTCCAGCCTCACAGCCTCCCCATCCTCACAGCCTCCTCCACCCTCACAGCCTCCCCATCCTCACAGCCTCCTCCAGCCTCACAGCCTCCTCCAGCCTCACAGCCTCCTCCATCCTCAGCCGCACTACCTGACACCGCTGCCATCCTGCCAACCGTCGGCCCCGCTCCATCGCCACCGCCCTCGCGCCCTCCGCGCTCCTGCTGCCCGGATGCCGCCAGAGCCTTCCGCCCCTCGCCACTCTCTCTCACCGCTGGGCTCTCAATGTCGCCATGCTGGTGGAGTAGCGGTCTACGGGCTGTGGCCGGGTGCCGGGAGCCAGGGACGTCGTCCTGTGGCCGGCAACAGCCAATGGGAGTGAGCGGACCGTGTCAGCCTGCAAAGCCTGACACGCCCCGCTCACTCCCATTGCCTGCCCCCGCCGCCCCTGCAAGCGGATTGGGCGCTGTGTTGTACACACAGGACGCCCATCCCATTGCCCAGGACTTGGCGTCCTAGACCAATCGGATGACCGTCCTGTCTTAACCACACACCGCCCAATCCGCTCCTTCCGCTCAGGTCACATGTGTGACCTGAGGGCAAGAACTGATCCCTCTCTGCATCACCCAACCCGCCGCAGAGGACAATGCCGTGTGACTGGGGCTGCGATCAGCCCCAGCATGCAGCCACGTCCTGCCGCCGAGCGGTGATGTCACCCCTCCAGCCGGACCTCTCCTCACCCTCCAGCCGGACTCCCCTCACCTCCATCTGGACCTCTCCTCACCACTCCAGCCTCTGCTCTCCTCACCCCTCCAGCCTCTGCTCCCCTCACACCTCCAGCCTCCTGCCACATCATACTCTGCTATCCACAGAGCCCCCTCTATACTCTGCTACCTACAGAGCTGCCTCTATACTCTGCTACCCACAGAGCTGCCTCTATACTCTGCTACCCACAGAGCCGCCTCTATACTCTGCTACCCACAGAGCCGCCTCTATACTCTGCTACCACAGAGCTGCCTCTATACTCTGCTACCCACAGAGCTGCCTCTATACTCTGCTACCCACAGAGCCGCCTCTATACTCTGCTACCCACAGAGCCGCCTGTATACTCTCTACCACAGACCCGCCTGTATCCTCTGCTACCCACAGAGCCTTTCTATATTCTGCTACCACAGAGCCGCCTCTATATCTGCTAACCACAGAGCCTTCTCTATACTCTGCTACACACAGAGCGCCTGCACAATCTGCTAACCACAAACCGCCTGTATACTCGGGTACCACAGAGCGCCTGTATACTTTTCTACCAGAGAGCCGCTGTATAATCGCTACCCTCAGCAGTCTGTATACCTGCTCCCACAGACCCACCTGTATAGTCTGCTACCCGCAGAGCCCCATGTATACTCTGCTAGCCACTCACCCGCCTGTATACACACAATTCATTTCACCGCGCTCCCGATGCAATTGCATCGGGCCTTTTTACTAGTTAAATATAAATAGGTGTATATAGATATACTTAATTAGACATATTTAGTTAGAGAGATAGGGTCGTAGTATGAAAAAGTTTCCGAGTTACCAGGTGTAGGTCATGGAATGTTCTAGGACAGTGATGGCGAACTCCAGGCCTCGAGTGCCACACACAGTCCAGGTTTTCAGGATTTCCATTGCATTTGACAGTTGGCAATCAATTTACCAACTGTCAAACTCTATGGAAATCCTGAAAACCTGTACTGTGTGCGGCACTCGAGGCCTGGAGTTCGCCATCACTGTTCTAGGATAAGATTGGAAAGAGGCGTCTTTCCTTGGTGGCGAACGCTCGATTAAGGTGATTTGCTTTATTTCAATAATTCCCAAATGGGGATAGGCGTTTTTCAGCACGGTCCTATGGAAAGCAATATCATAGCTGTCACTATTCCGGCAAGAAGATCAACCAGAGCTAAATAAAGTACCATGTAGCGTTAGTCCCTCCAAGCTGACAAATCATTAGTATTATGTGATTATATAGTTTGATTATATCTCCTTAGTTTCAATGTAGCCTAAAAAGATATATGTGTCAAATAGGTTGTATAATATATGTGCAGAGCTAATCGTTGTCAAAACAAAAGTTCCTTCTGCTTTTTACCCAAAGTGCATGTTGGGCATTAATGGACAGAGTGCCTGTCATTATATAGTTAAATACCTTCTTTCAGTGATAGGTCCGCCCCCGTCAGAGTCCTGGTAGGAATGAGCTTGAAAACATTACCAAAACAAGCATTCCTAGATACACCAAGGAGGGGAACCTTCCCATGTTTGAACTGTCCATCATGTTCCAATATAATCCGGGGTGAACACTTCACACACCCCCACACAGGCAAAACATATCCCATCAAAGGTTTTTACACTTATAACTCCAACTTCGTTGTATATATAATCAATTGTCCCTGTGGCCTCCTCTATGTAGGTGAGACTACCCAACATATCAAGGAAAGAATAGCTAGCCACAAGTCTACCATTAGATGTGAAAGGAATTGCTTACCCATACCACACCACTTCCATGAGGCTAATCACTCTATATCACAACTACGGTACCAGATCATCAAACAAGTAGAGAGACCCAGACGAGGTGGTGATCATGTCAAATTACTGAAGAGCAGGGAAAGTTTTTGTATCTACACACTGAAAACACTACATCCTCATGGGCTCAATAGAGAAATGGATTGGTTCTGTTAAATTAACCCACTAATGATCTTTCCTTTTTTCTTCCACTTACTTTAGATATACTGAGAGATAAGGGTCGTCAAACCCTTTCACCTTCCCTTCCCTAGTTGTTGCACTGGAATGGTAAGATCCCAACTAGAGCCTGTACCTTATAGATATTAGTCTTGCTCCTAATGACCTAGATATCTGTTGCTGAGGGTTGGGACCCCCTGTGTCTCTTAACCTTTTTTTTCCCCCAATATAGGTTATAAATGAAGAATGTGACCGAAGAAATTTGTGCCTTAAAAGTTTTAGGCACTATATACACATTGTTGCCTTCAACATAACAATGAAGTAGTGGTCCAGCTGACCTTGTTTTTAACAAGGGTTGTCTCCATCACAGTTTCCATTGTACTAACTCACTTCTCTCCCGTTTTTCTTGAAGTGAAATAATAAATCTTATCATCTAGATCCATTTTTATTGGATCATAACCAATATGTATGCCATTACTCTGAGATATAATACATGAGAACAATATATCTACTATAAGATACTAAGCATGACATCACAATATTGATAAAGTATATGTCTTCTGTTCCTCTCAATGTCTTCACCCTTTGGGCCCTTTACATTCTTCCTAATACTGAAATATCTAATATTGATCTTGTCTTCTTGTATAATATACTTCCTGTGGAATACTCCATAATACACCCTTCATTCATGCTTACAATCAGCCCCCCTTCACACCGATCTGCTATAATTACTACTAGCAGCATTGTTTACACTGAAGCTGACAGGCTGAGAACGGCTCCTCCCCTTCCCTCCCATGATGCATTGCACTCTCAACTACAAGCAGTCACTGGTTAGCATATACCTAACATGGCACTTCTGCCACACTTTGTCCGAGACACGCTACTGAGCATGTGCGGATTCCCCACTTCCTGTTTTCTGCTATAACTAGCAGCAACCGATAACACACTGTGCTCATTCCTACCAGGACTCTGACAGGGGCGGACCTATCACTGAAAGAAGGTATTTAACTATATAATGACAGGCACTCTGTCCATTAATGCCCAACATGCACTTTGGGTAAAAAGCAGAAGGAACTTTTGTTTTGACAACGATTAGCTCTGCACATATATTATACAACCTATTTGACACATATATCTTTTTAGGCTACATTGAAACTAAGGAGATCTAATCAAACTATATAATCACATAATACTAATGATTTGTCAGCTTGGAGGGACTAACGCTACATGGTACTTTATTTAGCTCTGGTTGATCTTCTTGCCGGAATAGTGACAGCTATGATATTGCTTTCCATAGGACCGTGCTGAAAAACGCCTATCCCCATTTGGGAATTATTGAAATAAAGCAAATCACCTTAAAGGGAACCTGTCACCTGGATCTAAGCCCCTACACTATCACTACCTGTCCCTGCACCTTCCTAGCTGCTCCCTATCTATCCCTCTCTGAGCTAAATCCGCCCTATAAAACTGCAGAAAAATAACTTATAACTTACAGCAGTCCCTGAGGCTGGGGACTGAGAAGGCAGTGCCAGGCTCCATTCAGCCCCTCCTCCATGCAGCAGCACACACCCCGCTGGGTGGCATTATTCTTTCTTCATCGCCGCCTCCTCCATTTGGAATCTGTGCTTTACACCTATCATGTTGTGGTGATGCAACCTCGATGTGTCCCCTGACCAAGACACAGCATATGGGAGATTGTATCTTCTGCTCGGTAGCAGCACACACAGGGTGAGCTGCTACTGGAGCTAAGTGCTGATTGAAAGCACTGACCCCCAGGTGTGCGGGTGAATAGGAGATGATATGTGCTGCCCTGGGCTGTGGGGAGGGGGTGGAGTGTGTCAGGACAGCAGCAGGAGCTGCTGGGATTGTATGAGGTTCTACTCGGCTGTGCCCCGGTGTAACAGGCCAGACTAAACCCCCGACCAGAATATACTCGGGGTTAAAGTGGCCTAGGCCAGATTATACCCCTCCGTATACCACAGCAGCTGTAGATCAGGGCCCCAAGCAACACATGGGGGCCCAAGGCAGCACAAAGTGGCCCCAGGCAGCAGAAAGTGGCCCTACGCAACATACAGGGGCCCCAGGCAGTGCTATGGGCCCCAGGCAGTGCTATGGGCCCCAGGCAGTGTACAGGGCCCCAGGCAGCACAAAGTGGCCCCAAGCAGCACAAAGAGGCCCCAGGCAACATACAGGGGCCCCAGGCAGTACTAGGGGCCCCAGGCTACATACAGGGGCCCCATGCAGCATACAAGGGCCCCAGGCAGTACAAAGGGGGCCCAGGCAGCGCATGGGGGCCAGAGAAAGCACACAGGGACCCCAGGCAGCACAAAGTGGCCCCAGGTGGCCCACTGCCTGGGGCCCCTGTATATTGCCTGTGGTCACTTTGTGCAGCATGGGGCCCCTGTGTGCTGCCTGGGGCCATTGTATGCTGCATGGGGCCCTTGTGTGTAGCCTGGGATCCTGTGTGTAGCCTGGGGCCCCTTGTACTGCCTGGGGCCCCTGTATGTTGCCTGGGGCCACTTTGTGCTGCCTGGGGCCCTTGTGCACTGCCTGGGGCCCTTGTATGCTGCATGGGGCCCCTGTGTGTAGCCTGGGATCCTGTGTGTAGCCTGGGGCCCCTGGTACTGCATGGGGCCCCTGTATGTTGCCTGGGGCCACTTTGTGCTGCCTGGGGCCCTGTGCACTGCCTGGGGCCCTTGTATCCTGGCTGGGGCCCCTGTGTGTAGCCTGGGATCCTGTGTGTAGCCTGGGGCCCCTAGTACTGCCTGGGGCCCCTGTATGTTGCCTGGGGTCACTTTGTGCTGCCTGGGGCCACTTTGTGCTGCCTGGGGCCCTGTGCACTGCATGGGGCCCCGTGTACTGCCTGGGGCCCTTGTATGCTGGCTGGGGCCCCTGTGTGTAGCCTGGGATCCTGTGTGTAGCCTGGGGCCCCTGTGTGCTGCCTCGGGCCCCCATGCACTGCCTGGGGCCCCTAGCACTGCCTGGGGCCCCTGTATGTTGCGTAGGGTCACTGTCTGCTGCCTGGGGCCACCTTGTGCTGCCTCAGGCCCTCATGCATTGCTTGGGGCCCTGTGCACGGCTTGGGGCCCTGATCTACAGCTGCTGTGGTATACGGAGAGTTATAATCTGGCCTAGGCCTGTTTATACCCTGGGGTATAGTTTGGGCTAGGCCAGAATATACCAATGGTATATTCTGGCCCAGGGGGGTATACTCTGGGCTAGCCCAGTTTATACCTCGGGTATATTCTGGTCGGGGGGTTAGTCTGACCTGTTACACCGGAATCTGGAGGTTTGTGAATACCTGAACTGTGCCATTAACCTGTGTGCAGTGTGAGTAAATACTTGAGTCACTGCCTTCTGTCGTGCCGATCCTAACCGCTACCTTACAGTGTAAAGCGGGTGGGAGATTCCAAATGGAGGAGGTGGCGATGAAGAAAGAATAACGCCGCCCAATGGGGCGTGTGCTGCTGCATGGAGGAGGGGCTGAATGGAGCCTGGCGCCGCCTTCTCAGTCCCCAGCCTCAGGGACTTCTGTAAGTTATAAGTTATTTTTCTGCAGTTTTATAGGGCGGATTTAGCTCAGAGAGGGATAGATAGGGAGCAGCTAGGAAGGTACAGGGACAGGTAGTGATAGTGTAGGGGCTTAGATCCAGGTGACAGGTTCCCTTTAATCGAGCGTTCGCCACCAAGGAAAGACGCCTCTTTCCAATCTTATCCTAGAACAGTGATGGCGAACTCCAGGCCTCGAGTGCCGCACACAGTACAGGTTTTCAGGATTTCCATAGAGTTTGACAGTTGGTAAATTGATTGCCAACTGTCAAATGCAATGGAAATCCTGAAAACCTGGACTGTGTGTGGCACTCGAGGCCTGGAGTTCACCATCACTGTCCTAGAACATTCCATGACCTACACCTGGTAACTCGGAAACTTTTTCATACTACGACCCTATCTCTCTAACTAAATATGTCTAATTAAGTATATCTACAGTGTTGGCCAAAAGTATTGATACCCCTGCAATTCTGTCAGATAATACTCAGTTTCTTCCTGAAAATGATTGCAATCACAAATTCTTTGGTATTATTATCTTCATTTAATTTGTCTTCAATGAAAAAACAGAAAAGAGAATGAAGCAAAAAGCAAAACATTGATCATTTCACACAAAGCTCCAAAAATGGGCTGGACAAAAGTATTGGCACCCTTGTGGCAGCCACGTCCACGACGACGGAAGTAGCGCTGAAAATGACGGAAGTGCGCTATGGCAATTATATATTAGATCACCCCTAAGCCTTCGTTTTTCCAAGCTAAATAACCCCAAGTTTAATAACCTGTCTTGGTATTGCAGACCCCTCAGTCCTCTAATAACCTTGGTCGCTCTTCTCTGGACCCGCTCTAGTTCAGCTATGTGTTTCTTATACACCGGAGACCAGAATTGTACACAGTATTCTAAGTGTGGTCGCACTAGTGACTTGAATAGAGGTAAAATTATGTTCTCCTCATGAGCATCTATGCCTCTTTTAATGCATCCCATTATTTTATTTGCCTTTGCAGCAGCTGCCTGACACTGGCCACTAAATATGAGTGTCATCTACCCATACACCCAGGTCTTTTTCAGTGATAGTTTTGCCCAGTGTTTTACAATTAAGCACAGAATTATACCTTTTGTTTCCTCTGCCCAAGCACATTTATCCCCATTAAAGCTCATTTGCAATTTATCAGCCCAAGCCTCTAGTTTACATAAATCCTCCTGTAATATAAAATTGTCCTCCTCTGTATTGATTACCCTGCAGAGTTTAGGGTCATCTGCAAATATTGAAATTCTACTCTGTATGTCCCCTACAAGGTCATTAATAAATATATTAAATAGAAGCGGGCCCAACACTGACCCCTGTGGTACCCCACTGTTAACTGTGACCCATTCTGAATGTGTTCCATTAATGACCACCCTTTGTTTCCTATCGCTAAGCCAGTTTTTAACCCACTTACACATATTTTCCCCTATCCCCATTGCTCTCATTTTATGTATCAACCTTTTGTGTGGCACCGTATCAAAAGCTTTTGAAAAGTCCATATACACCACATCCACTGCAATTCTTTGGTCCAGTCCAGAACTTACTGCTTCATAGAAGCTTATCAGATTAGTTTGGCAGGAACGGTCCCTCGTAAAACCATGTTGATATTGGGTCATGAGGTTATTTTTCTTCAGATACTCCAGTATAGCATCTCTTAGAAAACCCTCTAGGATTTTACCCACAGTAGAGGTTAAGCTCACTGGCCTATAATTTCCAAGTTCAGTTTTTGATCCCTTTTTGAATATTGGCACCACATTTGCTATACGCCAGTTCTGTGGTACAGACCCTGTTATTATGGAATCTTTAAAGATTAAAAATAATGATCTATGACAGTACTTAATTCCTGCAGAACTCTGGGGTGTATCCCATCCGGGCCCGGGGATTTGTCAATTTTAGTGATTTTTAGACGATGCCGTACTTCCTGCTGGGTTAAGCAGGTGACATTTAATTGACAGTTTTTGTTATCACTGATCATATTGTCTGTCATGGGATTTTCTTGTGTAAATACTGTTCAAAAAAGTCATTTAGCATATTGGCTTTTTCCTCATCCTTATCCACCATTTCACCCAGACTATTTTTAAAGGGGCCAACACAATCATTTTTTAGTTTCTTACTATTTATGTAGTTAAAAAATATTTTGGGATTATTTTTACTTTCTCTGGCAATGAGTCTCTTTGTCTCAATCTGTCTCAATCTTTGCTGCCTTGATTTGCTTTTTACAAATGTTATTTAATTTTCTGTATTTATTTAATGCCTTATCACTACCTACTTGCTTTAATTCCCTAAATGCTTTCTTTTTGTCATTTATTGCGCCCCTTACAGCCTTATTTAGCCATATTGGTTTCCTACTATTTCTAGCATGCTTATTCCCATAGCGTATATATTGTGCACAGGCCCTATTCAGGATGCTAATAAACGTCTAGTGTACTTTTATGTCTCAGGATATCGTCCCAGTTTATTGCACTAAGATCATCTCTCAACCGTTGGAAATTTGCCTTCCTGAAGTTTAGTTTCCTTGTAGTCCCTCTACTACACATCTTATTAAAGGATACTTGAAAACTTATTATTTTATGATCACTTTTACCCAAGTGATCTCCAACCCATATATTTGAAATGAGGTCTGGCCTGTTGGTTAATATTAGGTCCAGCAGTGCCCCCCTTCTTGTTGGGTCCTGAACCAGTTGTGAAAGGTGATTGTCTCTCATAGTTGTCTAAAAACCTATTACCTTTGCTAGAACTGCAGGTTTCTTTTTCCCAATGTATTTCAGGGTAGTTGAAGTCCCCCATAATAATGACTTCTCCCTGAATCGCTGCTTCATCTATTTGCTTTTGAGAATATTCTCCTCCTCTTCCATTATTGTTGTGGATTTATAACAAACCCCTATCAGTAAATTATTATTTTTTCGCCTTCCCCTTATCTCCACCCACAGGGGCTCTACATTTCCATTAGATTCACCTATATTATTACGCAGGATGGGTTTTAAGGATGATTTTACGTATAAACAATTACCCCCCCTTGCTTATTTGTACAGTCATTTCTGAACAGACTACAGTCCTGTAAATTAACAGCCCAGTCATGGCTCTCATCCAGCCATGTCTCTGATATCCCATGGCTTGGGTCAGAAAAACAGCCTATTCAGGAGGTGGAGTGGGCACACTGGACTGAGCGGAATCAGTGGTGGGTTCATGCACGGTATCAGGGGTACAAGCTGGCAGTGTGGAGTAGTACATCCACCAGGAAGGAGCGCCCTGCACGTAACACAGGAGGCGTAATAGGATGTAAAGGTCTTGACAGGTTTCTTGCCCCTTGAGCTCGACATGGCTAATGAGAGGAAACCTCAGAGAGGAATTCTAACTGCCTCTGGGAGTGTGCACTGAAGCAGGAGAGGAAGTACCTCTAAAGATGCAGTCAAATGCGGCAATATTGCTAGCAATTTCACTGGCAATTTGCTGGTTGCTGTGAAATCATGGACAAATTGTCCATTTGTACACGGCAACAAAATAGAACAATGTATCCATGATTTCACTGCAACCAGCAAATTGCCAGTGAAATTGCAATCAGTATTGCCGCATGTGACAGTGCCTTAAGGGGCTCAGAGAGCTGTGAGGTAGTAGAGAAAGGAAGGCTGCAGCATTGTGTAAAGCTGCTGAGCCTCTTACCACTGTGCCCCTGCTGCGTCCCTGCTGAAGCAACAGCCAGCTGCCAGTGCTCCTGTGTCCCCCTGCTGCGTCCTGCGGTGCTGCACTACATGCTGTCCCCCGTCCGCTCTCCTCTCGGTCCTGTAATTGCGGCCCGACATGTGCCGGAAGAGGCGGGTCAGGATGAGCGTGAAAATCGTTCTTGCGATAAACGCGCAGAGAGAGACTGGCCCGCCCCCTCTTTGACGCGGCCGCGTCATTGGGGGGCGTGTTTGAAAGAAAATAAGGCCGAAGCGAGGGCCTAAAGTTGAAAATCGGCCCCGGGATGGTGAGGGGTGATAAAGTTCCCGTCAGAGCCTCGCAAACAAGGGGTGCAGCAGGGGAAGCCGGAAGAAGCCGGAGGAGCGCAATGGCAGCGGGACAGCGACAGGGATAAGTACAGTTAGGGCCAGAAATATTTGGACAGTGATACAATTTTCGCGAGTTGGGCTCTGCATGCCACCACATTGGATTTGAAATGAAACCTCTACAACAGAATTCAAGTGCAGATTGTAACGTTTAATTTGAAGGGTTGAACAAAAATATCTGATAGAAAATGTAGGAATTGTACACATTTCTTCACAAACACTCCACATTTTAGGAGGTCAAAAGTAATTGGACAAATAAACATAACCCAAACAAAATATTTTTATTTTCAATATTTTGTTGCGAATCCTTTGGAGGCAATCACTGCCTTAAGTCTGGAATCCATGGACATCACCAAACGCTGGGTTTCCTCCTTCTTAATGCTTTGCCAGGCCTTTACAGCCGCAGCCTTCAGGTCTTGCTTGTTTGTGGGTCTTTCCGTCTTAAGTCTGGATTTCAGCAAGTGAAATGCATGCTCAATTGGGTTAAGATCTAGTGATTGACTTGGCCATTGCAGAATGTTCCACTTTTTTGCACTCATGAACTCCTGGGTAGCTTTGGCTGTATGCTTGGGGTCATTGTCCATCTGTACTATGAAGCGCCTTCCAATCAACTTTGCAGCATTTGGCTGAATCTGGGCTGAAAGTATATCCCGGTACACTTCAGAATTCATCCGGCTACTCTTGTCTGCTGTTATGTCATCAATAAACACAAGTGACCCAGTGCCATTGAAAGCCATGCATGCCCATGCCATCACGTTGCCTCCACCATGTTTTACAGAGGATGTGGTGTGCCTTGGATCATGTGCCGTTCCCTTTCTTTTCCAAACTTTTTTCTTCCCATCATTCTGGTACAGGTTGATCTTTGTCTCATCTGTACATAGAATACTTTTCCAGAACTGAGCTGGCTTCTTGAGGTGTTTTTCAGCAAATTTAACTCTGGCCTGTCTATTTTTGGAATTGATGAATGGTTTGCATCTAGATGTGAACCCTTTGTATTTACTGTCATGGAGTCTTTTCTTTACTGTTGACTTAGAGACAGATACACCTACTTCACTGAGAGTGTTCTAGACTTCAGTTGATGTTGTGAACGGGTTCTTCTTCACCAAATAAAGTATGCGGCGATCATCCACCACTGTTGTCATCCGTGGACGCCCAGGCCTTTTAGAGTTCCCAAGCTCACCAGTCAATTCCTTTTTTCTCAGAATGTACCCAACTGTTGATTTTGCTACTCCAAGCATGTCTGCGCTCTCTCTGATGGATTTTTTCTTTTTTTTCAGCCTCAGGATGTTCTGCTTCACCTCAATTGAGAGTTCCTTTGACCGCATGTTGTCTGGTCACAGCAACAGCTTCCAAATGCAAAACCACACACCTGGAATCCACCCCTGACCTTTTAACTACTTTATTGATTACAGGTTAACGAGGGAGATGCCTTCAGAGTTAATTGCAGCCCTTAAGAGTCCATTGTCCAATTACTTTTGGTCCCTTGAAAAAGAGGAGGCTATGCATTACAGAGCTATGATTCCTAAACCCTTTCTCCGATTTGGATGTGGAAACTCTCATACTGCAGCTGGGAGTGTGCACTTTCAGCTCATATTATATATATAATTGTATTTCTGAACATGTTTTTGTAAACAGCTAAAATAACAAAACTTGTGTCACTGTCCAAATATTTCTGGCCCTAACTGTATAATGATGTATTCCTTTACAGGTTTGCGGCAGCAAGGGGGGGCTCTGTATACCGATGGGGGGCCTGTATACCGATTGGGGGGGGTCCAGTATATGACTCGAGTATAAGCCGAGGGGGGGGACTTTTCAGCCAAATTTTTGGGCTGAAAAACTCGGCTTATATGCGAGTATATAAGGTATGTGGGAAATGTTATTCTTCATTAACTGTGTGTGTGTGACATTACTCTCGAGTTTAACGGAGTTTGAAAATTGCAACATTTTCACCAAAATTCTGATTTTTACAAAAAGAAACGCAAAAAGAATACTCTCAGAATCTGTTAAAGCGTTCTAGAGTTAGAACTTCATTATGTGACACTGATCACAATTGCAAAAAATGGCCTGACCATTAGGCTGGAAACACACTGTCTGTGTGATATACGAGTCACTTGGACAAGTGTCGCATCATTAACCCTGAACAAACTCTCCCTGTCAGCAACTCCACACTCCCGTCCTGACAGAGAGAGGTCGTTCAGGGTTAATGATCCGACACTTGCCCGAGTGACTTGTGTATCCATGGACCGTGTGTTTCCAGCCTTAGGGTCAAAGCAGGCTCAGGGGTAAGGGGTTAAGTTATTTTCGTGTCTTTAACCATGGCACCACATATGCACATGTTGTGGGTGGGTGGGGGGGGGGGGGGGGGGGGGGGGAGATGCTGATGGGCACTTAAAAGAATGCCCGTACAGGAAAGCATTTAAGAGGTTGAAAGTAGTGATAGGTGCTACCATTGAATGCTGCTATTAGAGGCAGCTGCCAGCTGTGCAACTGGTGATATCAATCCTGTTTGGAATGGGATAAACACTTGTAAGTCTGCTCCACAGAGTATGGATTGATATTGCAATATATTTATTTGTTCGTGCAAAATTGGACACCATGAATTTATTTCCCTTTAGGCTACAAGGACATATGTACACTTAGATGAGATGTGAGTGCTTGGATTATGGTTAGTCAGCTTAATATTCTTTCTTGGAATATTAGAGGAATGGGAGACCCAACTAAACGCTTTGCGGTACTTAAATATCTGAAAAAACATCGTAATCTAATAGGTTGCATTCAGGAGACGCACTGTAATGCAGAATCGGCAGCTTCTCTGGCTAAATTGTGGAGGGGGCCTGTGTATCACTCAGTGCATAGTTCATATTCAAGAGGAGTGTGTGTCCTCATACATCCGACCTTGTTATGGAGCGAGTGACTTTGGATGAAGAGGGTAGATATGCATGCTTGGTGTGCAGGTTAGCTGGGTTGCAGATGGGTATAATCGCTATGTATGTTCCGCCTCCTTTTTCTGTGAGTAAATAACATGATTTGATTCCATTCGTTGCGGAATATGCCACCATACCTTTATTAGTCATTGGTGATTTTAATATGCATCTCAACGCTGAACTAGATAAATATAGGGGAGATTTGGGAGGTGGAGTTGCTCATGACATGTCTCTGGCAAGAGTTTTGAAGGAGATCCAACTAGTAATGGCGCTCTAGGTTCCCCGAAGTTAAACAATATTCATGTTACTCGGCGTCCTACTCCTCATTGTCAAGGATAGATTTGGCTGTGGGGAATGGGAATCTGGTCCCATTAGTGACCAAAGTTGAATATCATACTAGGTTGCTTTCAGATCACTCACCACTTATGATAACTATTACACCAGAACAGTCCATGGCTTGTTGTAGAAGTATATGGAAAGTTAACCCTTTTTGGCTGGCGGTGTTTGGAGAATCTGTGCAATTGTCTTCTATCCTGATGGAGCTTTTTAATAACAATGTGGGATCAGCTTCGGTGTCCACGGTATGGGACTCAATGAAGGCGTTTCTGTGGGGCATATTGATTAAAGAACTATCGCTGATTAAATTCAAAAGTAGGGCCCGTATGCAGAGTTTGCAGACTGAGGTGGAGGTCTTGGAGCACGCCTATGTGGCCTCACCGACTACCGACAATAGAGTAAAGTGGACAGATGCCCAATCTAAATTAAATGATTATGTGCTACAACAGGCAGAGAACAAACGATTCTTCCTAAAACAACAATTCTATGCTGAGGGTGAGGGTGCGGGTCATCTGCTGGCAACTGTGGCTAGAGCACAGACTTTCAAAATAATAAGGCGCCGGGGTCTGTTGGCCTTCCTATTGAAATATATAAAGAAAATGCGGAGGTTTTGTTACCACGACTGAAGGAGGTTTTTGATCAGGCGTTGATTGAGGGGGTAGGTCAATGAGGGAGGCAGTGGTGGTGCTCCTGCCTAAACCAGGCAAGGATCATTTGCTGCCTGAATCATACAGGCCTATATCCTTGTTGTCCACGGACGTTAAGATTCTTGCTAAGGTACTGGCAACGCGGTTGATGGGAGTGATGGTGGGAGAGGACCAAACGGGGTTTATGCCAAATAGATCCACGGCTATTAATTTGCGAAGGCTGTTTTTAAATTTACAGATGGAATCCCGTAGTGGGGGAAGGTAGGGCGGTGCTCTCACTTGACGTGGCGAAAGCTTTTGATAGCGTCGAGTGGGAGTACCTCTGAGTGGTTCTGCGGGAGATGGCTTTCGGTGACAGGTTTTTGGCATGGGTGCAGCTGTTATATGCCAGTCCGGTTGCAAAAAACTGAATTAGTCCTTACCGGTAATTCCTTTTCTTGGAGCCTTCCACGACAGCATTATAGGAATACCACCGATACTCCTCAGAGTGGGATTATTGCCTGTAGAACTTTCCTACCAAAAGGACAGAACCCGACTGAAGGACAGATCTAGCCTATAGTGGCGAGAAAAAGTGAGGAGAGGCTACCACGTAGCCGCTCTGCAAATCAGCTCCGATGATGCTCCAGCCTGCTCCGCCCAGGACGTAGCAGCAGCCCGAGTTGAAGGAGCCTTCAACCCCACCGGAGCAAGGACAGGAGCGACGTAGGCCTCACAGATCACCTTTGTGATCCAGGAAGCGATGGTAGCCTAGGAAGTCTTCTTCCCTGTATTTTTCCCAAATGCTGAACAAACAGGTTCTGATCTAACCTCCAGGAAGCGGACTCTCGGAGGTAGTGGAAGACAGTCCGACGAACATCGAAAGAGTGAAACATGGCCTCAGCCGCATAATCAGGAGATTGACAAAATGAAGGCAGAACAACATCCTGGGACCGATGGAAAGACTAAACAACTTTCGGAAGAAAGAGGAATGCAACCGAAGCGTAATGCGAACAACGGACACCACGAGGCACGGAGCCCGGACAGAGAGTGCCTGCAGTTCTCCACCTCTGGGAACAGAAGTGATGGCCACCAAAAACGCCACCTTGTGAGAGAGACGTAAGGGATGCAGCAGTGCCAAGGACTCCGAGCAAGCCCTTGGAGAGCAATCATCAAATCCCAGGGAGGGACAGAAGGCCGAATCCGGGGATGCCGCTCCTAAGCAGAAGTAAAAAACTGCTTGATCCATTGATGGGAAGCAAGATTCTGGGCAAAAACCGCCCCAAGTGCCGACCTCTGGACTTAAAGAGTGATCGGTCGAAACCCCAAATCCAAGCCACGCTGCAAAAATGCAAGAGCTGTGCCACATTAGGATGATGCATGGCCGGGATGGAAGGAGTACACCAGGACAGGAACCGATTCCAGGCCTCCCGTAAATAGCATTTGTCACAGGCTTCCTGCTCTGCGGAAGCGTGCGGATCACTGCCTGGGAGAGACCCTTGGTCCTCAGGATCCTGGTCGCAACAGCCAGGCCGCCCGATTGAGCCACTGAGGGCCCGGGTGAAACAGAGGACCATGGGACAGTAGGTTGAGACTGGGGGCCAACATAATCGGTCCCTCCAGGCCCAGGTCTCGGATGGCATCGTACCACGCCAGTTTGGGCCACAGGGGAATCACCAGGATAGTCGACACCCCCTCTGCCCGAATCTGTTGCAACGTCTTGGGAAGTAGTGGGATTGGAGGAAATGCATACACCAAATGAAAGTCCCAGGGATGGGCAAAAGCGTCCAGCCCCCCAGGATGGACCACCTTTGTATTCGAGCCCGAAGCGAACAGGTCGATCGAAGGGACACCCCACCCGTCCGGAAGAGAGCGAAATACTTCCGGATGGAGGTACCATTGTCCTGGGTGGACCTCCGTGCGGCTCAAGAATCTGCCTGTACATTGGCCATTCCCTTCAGATATACTGCAGAGGAGGAGAGAAGATGGCGTACTACCCACGAAAAGAACAGTCTTGCCAGCCCCTGCAAGAGTAAGCCGCGAGTACCGCCTTGGTGCCGCAAGAAAGCAACCGTAGTCAAGTTGTCTGACAGGACCTTGACATGATGATCCCAGAGAACGTGAGCTGCAGCATGAAGCGCTTCCTCCACTGCCAGAAGTTCCCGGAAGTGTGAAGACTGGCGACTGACCGAGCGACTCCAAATCCCCTGGAACGGTGTGCGATCTACCATCGCGCCCCAACCAGAACTGCTGGCATTAGTGGTAACGGAGGTCACAGGAGCCTGCAGCCAGGCCACCCCCGTCCGAAGGTGCTGGGATTCATCCCCAGGAAAGCGAGGTTACCACCCGCCCCGGGGTCCGGACCCGTGAGTTTAAGGAATTAAGGAATCCTGACGTCTGTCCCAGGAACTCAGTATATGTTCCTGGAGCAGTCGGGAAGGAGCCTGAGCCCATGTTACTGACTGAATGCAGGCCGTCATGGCCCCTAACAAGGACATTGCTTCCCGCAAGGAGGGCGACCCCCTTGCCCGGAAGCGGGTAAGATTCACACGGCGCAGAAGCTGATGTGCCGCAGGAAGGAATGAGGTTTGTCTGGAGTAGGCCAGCAAGACTCCCAAAAATTGACGTCGGGTTGCCGGCACCCGTTCTGATTCCCGAAGATTGGGCACCCACCCCAGGGACTAAAGAATCTCCAATGCGTTGGAGACCTGTGTGCGCAGAACCACTGCTGAAGGAGCCACCACCAACATGTCGTCTAAATAGGGAAGCACACATATCCCCTTGGTCTGGATGAATGCGATCACTTCCCTCATGAGTTTGGTAATCTCTGGGGGCCACGAAATCTTGAAGGGCAGCACTGTAAGCCGAGAATGGACCGTCCCGCCTGCCCCGGAGATCGCGAGTCGCAGAAAGCGCTTGTGGGACAGGTGAATGGGGACATGAGAATAAGCGTTCTGGAGGGCAATACAACCTGAAGTAGCGCCCCTGGCTCTCCTCTCCAGGAGGAACCGGGACCTCACACCCGAATCCTACAGGTCTCGCAGACCTGACAAGAAAAACCTTGCGAGAGTCCCCCTGAGGAAGGGAGGGGACTCGAAGACACGGAGGGGGCTGGCTCTCGAATTCCAAGCGCAAACCCTCCCAATGGTCGAGAGGAACCAAGGGCACGAGGAGATTGCTTGCCACTGCGGCAGAAACCGCAGGAGCCACCCCGCAATGTGTTTAGGGGCGGCTGGTGATGCCGCTGCTAGGGGAGCAAGATATTATGGGTCTTGTCCCCTTACTGGAATGCCCAGCGACCAGACTTACCCTTTCCTTTAGACTGGGAGGGTTGGCTGCGCTCAGGCTGAAAGGACTGCCTCCGAAAGGGCTTCTGATCTAGGAGACACATTTTCCGGTCTGACACCTTTTCCAGGATGTCATCCAATGCCGGACCAAAGACAAAAGACCTTTGAAAGGGAGGCCTCACAGCTGGAGCTTAGACGTGACCTCCCCATTCCACATTGTAAGCCACACTGCCCTGAGAGCTGTGTTAGCCAACACTGTGCACCTGGCGCCAACGCGGAACGACTCAGCAGAGGCATCGGCCAGGAAGCCCGTAGCAGTCTCCGAAGTGGAATGGAGTCCAAAGCTCCTCCCTGGGAGTACCCTGCAGGATGAATTCTTCCAGCTGGGTGATCCACTTAAAGAGAGACCTGGCCACACATGTACAGGAAATGTTCACCTTTAAAGACACAGCTGCCGCCTCCCAGGAGTTTTTGGGGACACTCTCCATCTTACGAACGAGGGGGTCATTTAACCGGGAGGAATCTTCAAAAAGGCAACGTGGTCTTATATGCTACCCTGGCCACCTGGATGTCCACCTTCGGGACCTCCCAGACAAAGTCATCACCCTCCAATCCACTTGGATGGGGTGAGCCGCTTAGCCTTCAGGCCTCTGAACATTTAGTCCTGTACAGAAGAAGGGGATTCCACCACCTCTACTCCCATGGTACAATGGACAGTGTCCACCAATGCACCCATGGACTCCGTGGAAAAATAGTAGTGTCCAGATTCTCGTGTCTGGACAGAGGCAACAGAGGCAAAATCCTCACCGTCCTCTGACGCTGAGCTCTGACCAGCCTCCATGAGATCCACAGAGTCACAATCCTGGAGCTTCCTCTCTTTCGGAGGGGAAGGCCTGGAAGCTGCAGCAAAACCCGGCAGTGCCGAGATAGAAGCCTGCACCTCTTCCCTAATGGATTGGAGCTCCTCAAGCAGGGATGGGCAGTCCATCCTGACAACCCTGTCAGTCATGGCCGACACCTTATTGTAGGAAGAGGGAAATTTTGTGCCGCAGCCACATTTTTGCTCCCTTTCACAGACGGCCCTTGTCTCCCTATAGACAAAAAGGGAAGAGAAGGGGGTCCCAGTGTGAGTGCAGTGCCTAAATAACTCGATCCCTTGTGACCACCCCCAGAAACACTTACATGAGCTGGGGGAACGCTGGGCTCTGCAGAAGCAGAGGTGGAAGCCTATCACCCTCCATGTTTCAGGGATCAGCCTTACCTGGGTGTAGCTTCCGGCGGGTACTTATTCAGAAGTACCGTGCCTCCAACGAGGAACACCTGTTCCCTCCCTCCTCCTGGTCACCGGCTGCGGGCAGTAGCGCGTGAAAGTCCTGCTGGGTTCCCTGGAGCCGTGCCCAGCCTGCCACAGCTCGTACAGGAGCCGCCGCCCAAAACCGCAAGTGCCAAGCCCGAAACCGGGGAAGTGCCTCTGCCTAAACCGGAAGTGCAGCGACCTAAACCGGAAGTGCCTCTGTGGCACCTCTGATGCATGCCCCAGGGACCGCAGCTGGAGGAGGGAGACGCCGGAGAGCTGAACAGGCCTCCGGCGTTGCAATACACAGCCTGCTTTCCCCCGTAGGACGCAGGAAGGCCGGATGGTCCAACCACGGGAGCTCCGAGAAGGAGGAGGGAGGCCGCCCCCGACGTCCATCCCTGGCCCGGCTGTAAGTACACCCCAATGCTGCCTCTGCCGGCCCGACAGCACTGGAACCTCTCCATTCCCCAAGGGGGACAGGAAGACACTGGAGTACTGAGGAAGGGAGGGGCTTTTAACCTCTCTGTGTTCCTGTCCCCCAATAGGGCGTGGACAACATCCTCCAATGCTGTCGTGGAAGGCGAATGGAGAAATTCGTATTAATGGCTCCTTGTCGGATACTTTGTCATTGGAAAGAGGCACTAGGCAGGGCTGCCAGTTGTCTCCCATTCTATTTGCTTTGGCCATTGAGCCGTTAGCTGTTAAATTAAGAACTAGCCCTAATATTAGGGGATTTCTGCATGAATCGGTGGAGGAGCGAGTTGCGTTATACGCGGATGATCTTCTACTGTTTTTGGGAAACAGAGCAGTCCTTGTCTACGGCTATGGGTCTAATGCGTGATTTTGGGGAGTATTCAGGCCTAAAAATTAACTGGGACAAGTCTGTGCTTATGACGGTGGATGCTCTCTCAGTGGATACGAGGGTGAGGGAGACAAGCCTGAAAATTGTTAGGGAATTTAAATATTTGGCCATTATGATTTCTCCATTGGCGTCTGAATTTGTTTCCTTGAATTTAACGGATTTGATAGGCAAATTTCAACAAAAAATTAATACATGGTGTAAACTTCCTTGTCGGTTTGGTCGGGCCAACTTGGTGACAATGATTTTGATGCCCCAATTATTACATTATATATATATATATATATTTATTATATATGTATATGTATATGTATACTATATATATATGTTAGATATATTTATATATATATTTATATATATATTATATATATAATATATATATATATATATATATCATAACTCTCCAGTGTGGATACCTATGACTATTTCCTATAGAGTGCAGGCGCTCTTCAGAGAATTAATATGGAAAAAAGGGGTGGCTAGAATTCGTCTTGAGACGTTACAAAGACCTAAGCACTGTGGGGGATTGGCTGTTCCCAATCCGTGGGTGTACTTTTTGGCGTCCCAACTCCAACAGCTAGCAATTACCCATGGGAGACTAGATAAATTAATTCGTGAGATTGTTGGGGATATTTCAATTACCTCTTTTTTGGAGATTGGGCTCTTGGATGGGGACTACCAAACAGAGATACCTAGGCTTGCTCTTCTTAGAAAGGTTTGGCAGAAGGCTAAAAACATTTTAGAAATACCGAGTCATACGCCATTTACTCCTCTTTGGGATAATCCTTCATTGTCAAAAATATATAAATTGAACGGCTATGGTCTATGGAAGGGAAAAGGTATTTCATTTGTAGCACTGACACTGACTGGGGAAACACTTAAGTCCTTTCAGCAACTATGTGAAGAGTTTTCCATTCCACCAAACACATTCTTTTTCTACCTGCAATTCCGTCATGCATGGATGAGCCAGTCACATCAATTACAGGGTAAAATACAGCATCACCTTCTGTTTAACACTTTATTTAGTCATGGTGGGGGTAAGGGTCTGATATTCCGGATTTACGGTATCCTAATGCAACAATTCCACAGGGATAAGCCGTAATTAATTAAGGAAAAATGGGAGAGAGATGTGGGGGAGATAAGACAGTGAATCTTGGAAAGATATAATGAATAGTGTTCCCCTACTATCTATGTGTGAAGCACAAAGACTGTCTCAATTATACCTACTGCATACAGTTTATAGAATACAGGAATTCCTGCATCGGATAGGACCCAGTAGATGCTTGTTGTCCAAAATGTGGGGAGGATGATGCAGATTTGTTACATATGTTCTGGAGTTGTAGGCATATTGTAAGATTCTGGAGTGAGTGTATTGAGTATGTAAACAATGTGTTTGATTCTGCTCTACCGCTTCATCAATTGGTATGTTTGTTGGGTTGTGTGGGTTCTGATAGATATGAGGTCAACGAAGAACCGGCATTGAAACGCACTTTGCTTCAAATCAGGAGATCGAATGCTGCGCATTGGCTCGACCCGCAGCCTCTTAGACTGAGGGAATTTGTGGATAGAGTGAGGATCCTTATTAAAATGGAGGAAGGGGTATATAAAAAGCATAAAAAAAAAAAATGCGCTGAAAAGTCCCCCCCCCGGCCTATACACGAGTCATAGGCTGGCCGCCCACCCACACCCCCCCATTTACAGGTGTGCGGCAGCAAGGGGGGGCCCTGTATACCACTAATTGGGGGGGGGGCGCCTGTATACCACTGCAGAGGGGGCCTGTATACCAATGGGGCTGCTGTATACCACTGGGGCTGCTATATACCACTGGGTCTGCTGTATATACTGCTGGGGCCTGTATATACCACTGGGGAGGCTGCTGTATACCACTGGGGCTGCTGTATATACTGCTGGGTCCTGTATATACCACTGGGGAGGCTGCTGTAATACTGCTGGGGCCTGCATATACCACTGGGGAGGCTGCTGTAATACTGCTGGGGCCTGTATAGCACTGGGGCTCCTGTATATACTGCTGGGGCCTGTATATACCACTGGGGAGGCTGCTGTATACCACTGGGGCCTGCATATACCACTGGGGAGGCTGCTGTAATACTGCTGGGGCCTGTATATACCACTGGGGAAGCTGCTGTTAGCACTGGGGCTGCTGTATAAACTGCTGGGGCCTGTATATACCACTGGGGAAGGCTGCTGTATACCACTGGGGCTGCTGTATATACTGCTGGGGCCTGTATACTACCACTGGGGAGGCTGCTGTATACTACCACTGGGGAGGCTGCTGTATACTACACTGGGGAGGCTGCTGTATACTACCACTGGGGAGGCTGCTGTATACTACCACTGGGGAGGCTGCTGTATACTACCACTGGGGAGGCTGCTGTATACTACCACTGGGGAGGCCTGTATACCACACTGCAGGGGCTGTATACCTGTGCTGGGGTCCACCCTGGGCTTATACACGAGTCAATAGGTTTTCCCAGGTTTTGTGGGCAAAAGTAGGGGGGTGTCGGCTTATACACGGGTCGACTTAAACACGAGTATATACGGTATCTGCTATTCTAGGTACATTGTAGAAGTGATTCTTTCGGGTTCTCTTTGATGGAAATATATAATAATAATAATAATATTTGGATGATTGACATTCCTTTAATATTTATGTTATTACTGAATATGCTTTGGTATATTGATTGGTTATTGCCATATATAATATGTGCTGATGTCCTTATTTTCTTACATTATGTGTGTCCAAGATCCTGAGTTGGGGGTTGGTTTATACCGTAAAATCCTTTTCTCTGAGCCTCTAATTGGGGGACACAGGACCGTGGGTGTTATGCTGCTGTCCACTAGGAGGCGACACAAAGCCAAATCTGACAGATATACAGTAAGAGCTCCTCCCCTGCAGTATATACACCCTGGCTAGTGCATACCTAACCAGTTATGTGCCAAGCAGTAGGAGATACATGTAAAGGCCTGAAAAAGGCAACCAACAAGAAAACTCAAGGAACCATAAAAAGAAACAAACATGGAAACAATGGCCCGATAAGGCAACAGGGTAGTGCTGTGTCCCCGAATTAGAGGCTCAGTGAAAAAGGATTTTACGGTGAGTACACAAAAATCTCCTTTTCTCCATCGCCTCATTGGGGGACACAGGACCGTGGGATGTCCTAAAGCAGTCCCTGGGTGGGTACAGAAACACTAGAAGGGCTGTCAAGACACCCCTCTACATGTGAGCTACCGCCGCCTGTAGGATATGCCTGCCTAGGCTGGCATCTGCTGAGGATTCTGTATGGACCCTGTGGTGCTTCACAAACATATGGTCCATGTAGCAGCTTTACAGACTTGCTCAGCCGAGGCCTGGTGTCTCAGAGCCCAGGATGCTCCGACTGAACGAGTAGAGTGAGCTTTAATGCCCGCAGGGACAGGCAGGCCACGCAACTGGTACACGTGCTGAATCGTTGTCTTAATCCATCTGGCCAAGGTGGCCTTGGAAGTAGACATGCCCTTTCGCTTACCTTCTGGAATAACGAACAGGGTGTCGGATTTTCTGAAGGATGTCGTCCAAGAAACATAGTACTGAAGAGCTCGGACTAGGTCCAGAGTGTGCAGAGCCTTTCCCACGAGATGTATAGGAGCCGGGCAAAAAGAAGGGAGAGAGATTTCCTCATTCAGGTGGAATGAGGAAACCACCTTAGGCAGGAATGACTGTTCAGGGTTGAGCACTATCTTGTCCTGATGAAAAGTTAGGACAGGTGCCTTGCAGGATAGCGCTGCCAGTTCAGAAACATGGCGGATCTAAATAATCGCCACTAGGAAAACGACTTTCTGCAAGAGAAGCCGAAGGGGGACCTCCTTGAGGGGTTTAAAGGGAGGACGCTGAAGAGCGCCCAAAACTAGATTAAGATCCCACGCCTCTAAGGGTCGCCGACAGGGCGGAACCAGGCGGGAGACTTCCTGAAAAAAAAAAAAAAGTCTTGAGCTGAGGCTTGACCGTGAGCAGTCATTGGAACAGTACTGACAATGCTGAAATCTGTCCCTTGAGGGACCCGAAAGGCCTGCATATAATCTGGATTGGAGAAAACTCAGGATGATTGGAAGGGAAAACCGTAGCAGTGGGAAGTTCCTAGAGATGCACCAGTTGAAGAAAATCTTCCATGTTCGATGGTAAATGCGAGCTGAGGCAGGTTTCCTCGCTCTAAGCATGGTGGAAATAACGTCTGGAGAAAACCCAGCCTGGGTCAGAACCCAGGTCTGAACGGCCACGCTGTTAAATTTAGAGCTGACGAGTTCTGGTGGTAGAGCGGGCCCTGAGTGAGCAAGTCCGGACAATCCAGGAGACGCCAAGGAGTGTCAGCGACGAGCTGGACCAGGTCGGCGTACCAAGTGCGTCTGGGCCAATCTGGAGCGACGAGTATGACCGGGACGCCCTCCGTCTTTATCTTCCATATGACCCTGGGAATCAGGGGTAATGGAGGAAATATGTAGGGAAGGCGGAACTGAGTCCAGGACTGGACTAGGGCGTCCGCTCCTATGGATTGTGGATCATAAGATCGGGCTATGAACTGGGGCACCTTGGCATTCAGGCGAGAGGCCATGAGGTCCACATTCGAAGTCCCCAGGGAGAGCAAATTTGTTGAAAAACTTCTGGGTGCAAGGCCCACTCCCCCGACGCAATGCCTTGACGACTGAGGAAGTTCGCTGCCCAGTTGCCGACTCCCTGGATATGTACTGCCGACAGTACAGTGTCTATGGCCTCCGCCCAGTGGAGTATGGGTTCCGTCTCGAGCATTGCTCGCCGACTGCTGATGATTGAGATACGCTACTGCTGTAGCATTGTCTGACTAGATCCTGATGTGATGACCGCTAGGAGATGATTAAAAGGATTGCAGAGCTAGGAATATGGCCCGAATCTCCAGGAGGTTGATGGGAAGCTTGGACTCTTGACGGGACCATCTGCCCTTTGCTGTATGCTGACAGTAAACAGTCCCCCAGCCGATGAGACTGGCGTCGGTGGCAGGAAGGATCTCCCATGAGAGGACGACTTGTCCTTCAACTACCAGTATAGAGACTGTGTGGTCGTAGTGGAGAGACAAAAAAAACTTGTCTAGAGTGAATGGATTCCAGTCCCAGGCCCTGAGTAGAGCCCTTTGGAGAGGTCGGAGATGGAATTGGGCAAAAGGTACTGCCTCCATTGCCGCCACCATCTTGCCAAGGACTCATCCCGAAATGGAGGGAGTGAGGGGACGGGCGAAGGAGGGCATGAACTCCTTGTCGCACAGCACGGGATTTGTCCCGAGGGAGAATCACCAGGCCATGGTAGGTGTTGAAGGTCATCCCCAGGAAGGTAAGTGATTGACTTGGAACTGGGAAAGATTTCTGTAGATCACCAGCCATCCTAGTCGTCTGAGGGATCCACAGTGATATGAACGCTGTCCTCGCAAGCGCGGAAGGAAGGCGCCTTGACCAGGAGGTCGTCCAAATATGTGAGAACTACTATACTTCGGGAGTGAAGAACGGTCATGACGGCTGCCATGACCTTGGTGAGCACTCTTGGAGCTGTGGCAAGCCTGAATGGCAGAGCGACAAACTGAAAACGGTCGCTGTTGATGGCAAAACATAGGAATTTTTAGTGACTTCGGGCAATTGTAATGTGCAGGTACGCATCCTGGATATCTATGAAGGCGAGGAACTCTCCTTCCTCCATAGACATAATGATAGACCGGAGCGATTCCATGCAAAAGTGTCGGATGCGGACAAACTTGTTGAGGTGTTTTAAGTCCAGGATGGGTCGTACAGATCCGTCCTTTCTGGGGACCACGAATAGATTGGAATAGAAATCGTTGAATCGTTCGTGTTCTGGAACAGGGGCGATGATTCCCCTGTGAAGTAGCGAATCTATAGCCTTGAGGAAGGCCCGGGCTCTTGACAGGGATCAGGGGGGATAAATGACGGACAGAAACAAACATCTTAGAGGTAGGGAGGTAAACTATCTTGTAACCGGAAGACACCAACTCTCTGATCCAGTTGTCTTGTGTGGTAGCGAGCCAGACGTGCTGAAAAAAGGAAAGTTGGTCGCCTACCTGAGAGGCGTCCTCCGCGAGGAACAGGGAGTCAGGACCTATGGGACCTGGAACCCTTGGTCTTGGGCTGCCGTGATCTGGACTGCCAGGTGGAGTATGGCTTTTGTGAAGATGATGGGCCCTTACCTCTTCTTGGTGAACGGTTTGCTGGCTTGAGACAGCCGAGACATCGACCAGCCAAACGAGGTCCGAAAGGAGCGGAAGCGTGTTTGTTGGTGCCGAGCAGAGAAAAATCTCAGTCTATGCTGGGGAAGAGAGGTACTCTTATCGGATGCTACAGGGGCTATAAGTTTGTCCAGTTTCTCTCCGAAAAGGCGGACACTAAGGTATGAGAGACTAGTGAGTGACTTCATAGAGGCAGAATCCGCCTTCCACTCACAGAGCCAGAGTGCCCTGCGGATGGTGATGACATTGGATGCGGCAAGTGTGGAGCAGTTGGCCACGTCAAGGCATGCATGAATAAGGTATTCCCCAGCAACGGATATTTTGGCTGCTAGGTCCAACAGCTCTGGGGAAGAATCAGCCTTGCGCAGAGCAGCATGTAGAGTGCTCGCCCAAGTCATTGTTGCCTTGGCCACTCAGACAGACACAAATGAATGGGATAGGGAGGACCCTGTTGCCTCAAACAATGAACGAGCAAGTTGTTCAATATGACGGTCAGTTGGATCCTTAATGGAAGAACTGCCTGGCAGAGAGTAAGGTTTTGGTGGAAAGACGGGAGATTAGGGGGATCCACCTATTGGGATTCCGCCCAGTCCTGTGTTAAGAGCCTGAGGAAAAGGGTAACGGGTATCCATAACTTTGCGGTTACTGAACCTTTTATCCAGATGGGTTCTATGCTTTTGTAGAATCTCTTGGAATTCTGAGTGGTCAGAAAAAAATTTGTTTGGGCGTTTTAGCCGCTTAAACGAGAAGGCATGGTCTGGTGTTTCAGAGGGGGGATCCTGTACATCAAGCGATTGATTAACCGCCGTGATGAGGTCCTGAATCATGGCAGGTGTGTCCCAGGCATCTTGATCTAGGCAGGTGTCCGGGTCAGGGTCAGAGTCAAGGTCATAAAACATGTCTCCTGAGTGAGAGCGGCAATGGCTGTCTCTGTAAGTTGATGCATGAGAGCTTTGTGACGAAGTGGGAGATACACTTCTATGAGATCTCTTACGTGCTGATTCTTAAGCTAACTGCAGGGCGCTGTGATCACTGAACCCAGGTAGTGCAGAGTCCTGTTCTGTGGTATCGTCCAGAACGGACTGGGCTGAGGTGCAGGGTGTGGGATGGCTCTGCAGTGCCTGCATTAAAGTAGATGAAAGCTCCTTAATGGATTGAGACATAGATTGCGAGAGAGCAACAGCCCAGTCAGGAGTATTAGAACTGCCAGCCATAGCATTAGAAGAGATGGCCAAGGTAGGGTCAGTAGGGGCCTCCTGGGCTACATTGGGGCTACAGTTTGTGAAGTGCGGTATGGTATGCCCATTAGGTAGGGGAGCCTTGCAGACTGTGCAAGATGCATAATAAGTAGTGAGTTTCTTAGCATTTCTCCTATGGTTCCTTGAGCTGCTCATGATAGCTTATGCTGCAGTGTATGCAGTACTGCCAAATGTGTATATTATATATATAATATATATATATATATATATATTATTATGTTGTGTGTGTGTGTTGTGTGTGTGTGTGTGTATATATATATATATCTATTATCTCTTACTATCTACACACATACATATATATATATACACACATAATACATATACAACACACATCACACTACACACTACACACATATACACATACATACACACTACATACATACATACATACATACATACATACATACATACACACACACTTTTGGGGAGTATACAGAAGAAGAGCCCAGCAAAGACTACAGGGCTCCTACAGACCCGGGTCCTGCGTTCCCCTGCCGTTGAGTCCGGTGTCACTGTGAAGACAGATGGCCGCCGGCAGTGTGGAGATCTCCTGGAGCAAGGAGACTAGGGGCGGGCCGCAGTAAAGAGCGGAATCAAGTCCCGCAAGACATCCCCAGGCAGGCTGTCCACGCCCCTCCAATGATGCTGGCATGACATCCAGAGGAGGTGGGTGGGGGCAGAGCGGCACTGTGTATGCCGAAGCTGGGGCCTCAATTAGTTTGCGGCTCCCGGAAGCGTGACTGGGTCGGCGTGGAGGTCCAAAAAGAAAACGCCGGGCCCAGAAAAAAGGGTGGCGGAGTTAAATGGCCGCTATTGAGGCCCTATGTAGGCCGGTGGCTATGGACCTTCTTAACTGCAGATTACCTTGAGATTCTTGTCTGTGTCCGTGGGATCCAGCAGAAGTGTGCTACAACCCAGGGGCCGGAGGCAGCTGGGGAGACTAGAGATTGCCATAAGAAGTGCCAGAACCTTGTGTATATAAGGTGTGCTACAACTCAGGAGCCGGAGACCGCTGCAACTCAGGCATCACTGTGGGAGCTGAGGTGAGTGGCTGCTGGCTGTATTTTGGCAAGCAGTCCATAGGGGAGATTGGAACTGATAGGAACCGTCGCCCTGGACATTATCCCTCGTGGCAGGAGGCGGTACGTGAAGGTAACACGCCGCGTTACCGCTTGTTGTAGTTCGTGGAAAATCAGTACCCTAGGGTACTGTCGCCCCTTGTTAAATTCTTCTTGGAAAAGAAGCTTCTGAAGTTAAGTGATAAGAAAAAAGAAAAAAAGGATTGGTCTGGAGACCATGTGTGCCTCCTAAGACACTAAGCAAAAACTGGTTAGGTATGCACTAGCCAAGGCGTATATACTGCAGGGGAGGAGCTTTTTTGTGTAGATCTTTCAGATTTGGTTTAGTGTCGCCTCCTACTGGACAGCAGCATAACACCCACGGTCCTGTGTCCCCCCCCCCCCCCATGAGGCGATGGAGAAATATATACCGTATATACTCGCGTATAAGTCGAGTTTTTCAGCCCAAAAATTGGGCTGAAAAGTACCCCCCTCGGCTTATACGCGAGTCAATACGGCAGCCCCGGCAGCCCCAGTAATCCAGGGCCCCCCCAGCCTTGCTCCGGTCACCTGTAAAGTAAAATATACTTATCACTGTCCCGCTGCCGTCCGCGCCCGCATCTGCCGACATGCGATCCTCCATCTTCATGCGCCTTCTTCCGGTTTTCTCTGTTTGTCGCAGGCAATGACGTCATTGCCGGCGCCGAACACAGGAAGTCGGAAGAAGACGCATGAAGATGGAGGATCGCATGTCGGCAGATGCGGGTGCGGACGGCAGCGGGACAGTGATAAGTATATTTTACTTTACAGGTGACCGGAGCAAGGCTGGGGGGGGCCCTGGATTACTGGGGCTGCTGTATACTACCGCTGGGATTGCCGGGGCTGCTGTATACTACCACTGGGGCTGCTGTATACTACCACTGGGGCTGCTGGGGCTGCTGTATACTACCACTGGGGCTGCTGGGGCTCCTGTATACTACCACTGGGGGGCTCCTGTATACTACCACTGGGGCTGCTGGGGCTGCTGTATACTACCACTGGGGCTGCTGTATACTACCACTACCACTATCCCCCTGCCCTGCAGAGCATCTCACCTACACCTCTATACTATTCCCTTGTATTGCATGACATCTCACCTATACCTCTATACTATCCCTCCCCCTGCCCTGCAGAGCATCTCACCTATAATTCTTTATTATCCTACCCTGCACAGCATGTCACCTACACCTATACCGTTCCCTGTTCTGCAGAGCATCTCACCTACACCTCTATACTATCCCCCTGCCCTGCAGAGTATCTCACCTATAATTCTTTATTATCCTACCCTGTAAAGCATCTCACCTACAATTCTATGTTATTCTTCTGCCCTGCACAGCATCTCACTTACACCTCTTTACCATCCCCCATCTTGCAGAGCATCTCATCTACACCTCTATACTATCCCACAGTTCTGCAGAGCATCTCACTTACACCTCTATACCATTCCTCGTCTTGCAGAGCATCTCATCTACACGTCTATACCATCCCCGTCTTGCAGAGCATCTCACCTGCACCTCTATACCATCCGCAGTCCTGCAAAGCATCTCACCTACACCTCTATACCATCCCCTTTCTTGCAGAGCATCTCACCTGCACCTCTATACCATCCCTTGTTTTGCAGAGCATCTCACCTACACCTCTATACCATCCCCTGTCTGCAGAGGATCTCATCCTACACCTCTATACCATCCACAGTCCTGCAAAAGCATCTCACTTACACCTCATATACCATTTCCACTGCGTCTTGCAGAGCATTAACCTTAAAATTCTGTATTATTCTCAGTCCTGTTTCGAGTTGGCCATTCATGTCTGTATCATTTTTTCCATTTTGGTGAACATTCCTCACTTGCACTCAAATATCAGAGATATATGAAACTTTGTGATACTGCAATTAGCAATTTTCTGTGTGGGCAATTTTCCGTGTGGGCAATTTTTCTGTGTGGGCAATTTTCCGTGTGGGCAATTTTCCGTGTGGGCAATTTTCAGCGTGGGCATTTTTCTGGTCACCAGGTGAGATCAGGCAGAAAATGGTATAGAGTTATAGGTGAAATGCTGTGCAGCAAAGAAGAATGTCGGCAGAAATTGCCCACATAAAATTGGCCACTAAGATGATAATGTATTAGACCTGCAGTCCCATGTAACTCCACAGATAATCCAATGATACTCCTGTAAGTACAGATAGCAGTGATGGCTCCTCTGAATCTGCTGCTGGTTCGGTTCTGCTGTTTTGGGCTGGTGGGAGGGGGGAGTAAGGCAGAATCACTGAGACATGAGAGCAGACTGGATCTATCTATTGCAGATAATGACCGACTGCTACAAACCACAGATCTACAGCATTTCTGCACTAGGTCAACTGTAATTCACAAGATGATCACAGATCATGTGAATCCTCATCTTGCACCTCAAATATCAGAGATCTGAAACTTTGTGATGCTGCAAATGGCAGTTATCTGTGTGGGCAATTTCCTGTGGGCAATTTTCCGTGTGGGCAATTTTCCATGTGGGCAATTTTCCATGTGGGCAATTTTCCATGTGGGCAATTTTCCATGTGGGCAATTTTCCATGTGGGCAATTTTCCATGTGGGCAATTTTCCGTGTGGGCAATTTTCCATGTGGGCATTTTTCCTATGGGCAATTTTCCTGTGGGCAATTTTCCTGTGGGCATTTTTCCTGTGGGCATATTTCAGGGAACCGTTTTTTAAATGTATCTACTGTCATTGTCACAGTAACTTTGTGACTGACAAAATATCTTGCAACTGATGGCTGCAAAGTTCTCTGCTCCTTTGTTTGGCTGGAAGAGCTGGGCACTGGTTCCTTGGTTTGGATGCAGTCTTTCTCTTCCACTGCTTTCAGTACTTCTGGATGAAAGCGCTGTAAATGTCTCTTTAGATTAGAAGCTCTGGTAGGAGCATTTTTATCTTTGCCTGAATATGCACTGATCTTGGCTTGACAGCATCCGTTTTCGTCTGGATCATTTGTCATACACTGACAGACATAATGTTTTCCATCTTGAGTGATGGTGAAATGTTCAAATACAGCTGATTTAATGTGATGCCTCTTTGACATTCTCAGGTTTTTAATTCTGCATTCACAATCCAAATGACAATTGTTTTTCCTAAAAACAATTGTACAAAATTATTGCCAGGTCGTACAACTGATATAGTGGTCAGTAATGCTGTTATAATTCCTCATGTACTTACAGTTAACTGATGCAAAGTTTGTTGAAAGGACAATACTTCTTACAGTCTTCCTCTTCTGAGTAGCAGGCAGCTGTGTGAGATGCTTGGGAGATGAACACCTAGTATGATCTAGTCTAGACGAGGAGGAGCTTTACTACTAAGAATTTGCAACACATTTTCACTTTCAGTTTCATACATTGTAAGTAGGGGGGTTGGGGCAGCATGACGTTAACCAAGTATAAGATTAGAAGGGCAGTGGAGAACAGTGACACACAAGAAGTAAGAAATGTCTATCTCCAGAAGAACTGCTTATCACTGTTGTTCATACTTTGATAGAACATATATATTTGAGTAACATTGAACTTTCATATGAATTTTATAAATTATGAAATATTAATACATTTTTTTAAAGCTGGAGTCGGAGTAGGTACATTTCTACAGACTCTGACTCCAACCAAAACTAACTCCGACTCAGACTCCACAGCCCTGATTACTACAAGATGGAGAATAGAATGGGGACACTTCTACAAGAAGAGGACCAGAATGGGGACACTTCTACAAGAAGAGGACCAGAATGGGGACACTTCTACAAGAAGAGGACCAGAATGGGGACACTTCTACAAGAAGAGGACCAGAATGGGGACACTTCTACAAGAAGAGGACCAGAATGGGGACACTTCTACAAGAAGAGGACCAGAATGGGGACACTTCTACAAGAAGAGGACCAGAATGGGGACACTTCTACAAGAAGAGGACCAGAATGGGGACACTTCTACAAGAAGAGGACCAGAATGGGGACACTTCTACAAGAAGAGGACCAGAATGGGGACACTTCTACAAGAAGAGGACCAGAATGGGGACACTTCTACAAGAAGAGGACCAGAATGGGGACACTTCTACAAGAAGAGGACCAGAATGGGGACACTTCTACAAGAAGAGGACCAGAATGGGGACACTTCTACAAGAAGAGGACCAGAATGGGGACACTTCTACAAGAAGAGGACCAGAATGGGGACACTTCTACAAGAAGAGGACCAGAATGGGGACACTTCTACAAGAAGAGGACCAGAATGGGGACACTTCTACAAGAAGAGGACCAGAATGGGGACACTTCTACAAGAAGAGGACCAGAATGGGGACACTTCTACAAGAAGAGGACCAGAATGGGGACACTTCTACAAGAAGAGGACCAGAATGGGGACACTTCTACAAGAAGAGGACCAGAATGGGGACACTTCTAGAAGAAGAGGACCAGAATGGGGACACTTCTAGAAGAAGAGGACCAGAATGGGGACACTTCTACAAGAAGAGGACCAGAATGGGGACACTTCTACAAGAAGAGGACCAGAATGGGGACACTTCTACAAGAAGAGGACCAGAATGGGGACACTTCTACAAGAAGAGGACCAGAATGGGGACACTTCTACAAGAAGAGGACCAGAATGGGGACACTTCTACAAGAAGAGGACCAGAATGGGGACACTTCTACCGCAAGGGAAGAAGGATGAGGACATTTACTACAAGAGGATGACCAGTATGGGGACATTACTACAAGATGGAGATCAGCATGGGAACATTATTGTAAGAAGGGGACAAGGATGGGGACAGTACTGCTGCTCTCCATACACAGAACCATGACTGATCCTGTGTCAGCGTCACATAGGTGACTGAAACCGGAACGCTGCCAGGAGCATTGAACTTTATTCCCCCCGGCAATGCGGTTTAATATGCAGGTTCAGAATACAATTAATCTGCAGGATAAAAACATTTTTTCCATGTGGCAGGTTCCTTTTGAAGAGGTTGTTTGGTTTAGAATGACAAGTCTGCAGTCACATAGAGAGACCAATAGCACGACTGCAGATGGTAGATTTACACTGGACAAACCCTTTAAACGATAATCCACTAGCAAAATTCTGATGTTCGCCATATTGATTATCACAGATTTCCCAGATACAGATTAATTAGAACAACTGAATTATGTGCATTATATATCCTGGGGAGACATTTGGTGAAGGGGTACAATTAGGGGACACTATGATTGTTGTTTGTCCACAGCTCACACCCAGTACCTGCCCTATAGTGTGATAACAAAACCACAGAGCAGCAGGTCTTTGTATATAGATACTGCACAGTTCGTGGACTGGAAAAGAAGGCAGAGCAGAGCAATGGGACAGAGCAGGGTGACAGGACAAAGCAGTGGTGGGGCAGAGGAGCAGGGCGATGGGGCAGAGGAGCAGGGCGACGGGGCAGTGGTAGGGCAGAGCAGGGCGATGGGGCAGAGAAGAGTGGCATGGAAGACCAAAGCGATGAGGCAGTGGTAGGGAAGAGCAGAGCGGTGGGGCAGAGCAGTGTGGCAGGGAAGAGCAAGGTCACGGAGCAGTGGTAGGGCAGAGCAGGGAAGTGGGGCAGAGCAGGGTGACAGGGCAGAGCAGAACGGTGGGGCAGAGCACCAGGCCAGTGTCACAGACCTGAAATTTACCTCTATCACCATCAGGTCATCATCACCATCACACAGGTCACGGATCACACCATGCCAAACTTACAGAACTAAGGCTCCCTGTCCTATCTGCAGAACACAGGAAAGGATGGGATTAGATCATAAAAATGAGAGATGGATCAGGACATCTCCACCAGGGCTACAGTGAAACCCCCCTCCCAAGGAAATATTACCAGTCCTGACCCTCCTGCACTCCCTTCACAGAAGCCCAGCAGGTAGCATTAGTGCAGAGCTCTGTACTCACACTCTGCAGCTGCAGGAGATGTGTGATGGATCAGGAGGGGATGACTGGAGGAGAGCTTCCTCCTCAGCACAGCCTTCATTCTCTACTGTGCGCAATGTGTATGTAATATGCCTTCCGGTTGGTTAAGAATTCCACAGCAGCCCCTGCTGACTGTCGCTCCACCAATCAGCGCTGAGCTTTCATTTTCCAACTAGCTTCCTCTGCAGCTCGCTCTGTCTGCCCCCTCTCCTACCCCCTCACTAGAAACACTCCAGTATTACTAACAAGTCTGGAAGAAAACAGAGGAGGCAGTTTTAAAAAAAAAAAAAAAAGAAGAAAAATGTCACCACTAGGTGGCATCGCCCCCCTCAATGTGCCACCCTAGGCATGTTCCCTCTAGTAGTGATAAGTGACAAATACAACCCTGTCTATATGTACGAGGAGCTATGAAGAAAACTCGGTTGAATTGAACCTTAAATTTTGGCTGTGCTGCTCCTAAAAAATAATATATAAGTATACATGACAAGAACTGGTTGGTGTGTGAACTATTCTCGGGAGTGCATTTTATCTGGTTCTTGGAAAATCCATTTAAATTGTGCAGCAGCAGCAACAAGAAAAAAAAAAAAAAAAAAAAAAAAGAAATATGCAGCAGAAAATAGTACTATATGTAAGAACATGGCCTTTGTGGGTGAAGTTTACAGGAGACATTCAAATTATAATCTTTGAAATTTTTACTAAATTGTACAAGGGCTTACTGTTTCACAAACTAAATACCCCCCTACTTACTTTCTACTCCCCTCTTCATCTACCTTACTGTTTTGCCTAGTTCCCCCTACTAAATGTAAGGCATTGTTCTGATCCACTGTGTTGGAAATGTAAAGCTTAGTCTTATCTCAAACAAAGAATTTACAAAAATAAAATTTGTAAACCAAATAAAACACTGATGTAAAGAGGTCAGTAGCTCAAAATACAAATTTGTGTTACCTTGCTTGTTTGCAGACTTGTCACATTCTTAGACACTGAACTTCTATTAATAATCAAGTCAAACTCAGAGTTGGAAGCTGAAAAAAAAAATAAAAAAAATACATTTCTATACACTTATTGATGGCATACCTTAAATAACTACCACAGGTACCACACAGGCCTTTTATTCTGCTGGTTTCTTAACGTAGTGCTCAATCGAAGCTGAATAAACAGTTAATTAGATTTTTTTAAGCAATGGAAAATCATTAAAACAGGTCTATTGATCCTGTGACTTTCTGGCTTTGCCATTTCAAATTTTACTTTTAGCGTCTATCTCCATTCTTACATCTTTGTATCCATCTATCTATGCTCCTAACTAGTTTTCACTTATCAGAGACACTACCTCTATTCGTATTTATGCCAAATTTTCCCAAAACTTCAGTCCTCATTCCATTGTTACATGTGTATCCTAATAAGAAGTACATTACAAATTGTGGACATACATGTATGGCAAGTCCAGAGAGTGAGGTAGGCACAGAAGTTGTGTCTGCGCCACCCGCAAAAGAAGTTGTCTGTAAAGTACAGCTAAACAAGCACAAATTCCAGGCAGCCAAATTCCTCAAATGCTGTGGTGAAGAGCAACCATGGCATTTGAGGAGTGTAAAAGAGGGGGTGTGCTCACTCCAATCTGTCTAAAATTGACAAAACCATTGGGGCATCAGAGACAACTGCTGAGCATTACAGAACATGGACACCCCATGAAGAGTACCTCAATGTACCATGGATGATGTTAGATTGAATTCAAACGCAATTCGACAAAAGTGAAGAAGTCTTTACACAAGGCGACCACCTCTCCCCGTCAAACGTAGGTCATGGGTCAGCAACCCAGATCTAAAGGCCCCGTTACACGCTGCGATATCGCTAACGGTATCATTGCATCGTCACCGGTTTTGTGACGTTGCAGCGACCTCATAGTGATGCCGCTGCGTGTGACATGTACCAACAACCAGCGATCAGCTCGCTGATAGTTGGCAAGTGGCCAGGACCATATTTTGATCGTTGGTCTCCCTGAGCGGCCAGCATCCGCGTGTGTGACAGCGGGAGACCAACAATCAACGACCTCTCAGCGCCGCACAGTACACGCTGTGACGCTGGTAACCAGGGTAAACATCGGGTAACTAAGCGCAGCGCTGTGCTTAGTTACCTGATGTTTACCCTGGTTACCAGCGTTCTGGTCGCTGATCGCTGGAGAGTCTGCCTGTGTGACAGCTCACCAGCGATCAGATAGCGATGTCCCAGCGATCCTGATCGTTGGTGGGATTGCTGGGATATCGCAGCGTGTAATGGGGCCTTAACTCTGGGAATGAAAATTGCTGAAAAACATCAGTACATATTGTACAGTCCATGTCCAGATGCATCAGAGGAGATCAAACAGGATAATGTTCTACCCTGGTGAATGAGGAGTGTAGTGGCAATGACAAAGATGCGAAAGTGATTTACAGAAGATCCTTCTAAAAGGAGAGGAGTCAAGAAACGACTCCTAGTCCAGATAAGGAAAGGAGATGATTGAAGGATTACTGATCTCATCAGCAAGCATAAATTGCAGATACTGGAATAAATTCTACAACTGAGGAGACTCAAGTCCTTTAAAACAAACTTCAAAGAATTAGGAGGGTCCATATAACACCCCCTCCTCCAGCCAGACAAACAATTGGGGAGAAGTCTTATAAACCAAGAGAATTTCTTAGCAAAAGTTACACTCAAGCTTCCCCCCTCCCCAGGAACAGGAAATCTACAGAAAATAAAAGGGGGGTCGGCACCTCTCCCCACTCAATGTGTGTCGGACTATCCAAGGTAACCACCTCATCAGTCAATTGTCTTTATATATATTCACCAACATCACAAACAAAAAAATTATTTATTTTTTTTGTTCAACATAACACACCATCTCCAAGGGAGGAAATTAGTACTGTGCAGTCATTGCTCTGGAAAAATCAAATTACCAGTAAGTAATTATTATCCTTTCCCTTCCTCATGACAGCACCAATATGAGGGGATAAAATAGATGAAACCTCTATGGTGGGACAAGAGCAGAAAGCACTTTCCTCACTAAGGCAACGCCTGAAAGACCTAGATCCAAATCTATAATGTTTAAAGAGGACCTGTAACCCCCCTGGTGCTTTCCAGACTGAAAGCACCACTGAATGCAGCGTGTCTCCTGCATTCAGGGAAGGGGTCTCCCATGTTTCTACCCACCCTGTAAGGCTGGTTTCACACTGCAGTTTTTACCCTGATCAGGTTCCATTTAGGGCATGTGCCCACAGGCCTTTTTTGTGCGTTTTCTGCATGCAGTTTACCATTGGTTTTATGGTAATTTATGCTAATTTGTTACTGCGGTTTTGATTCCCAGCAAAACCAATGTGTTTCACAGAAACGCTGTGCACACACATTGGTTTTGCAAGTGTGAAGAACTATCAAATACCTGAGTTTTTTGGGCGGATGGGAGAGAATTGACATGTTAATTTTTCCTGCGTTTTTGCTACAGTCAATGGCAAAAATGCAGGAAAAACACAGCAGAAAAAACACAGACGTAAAAACGTGCAAAAAAACGTGCAGAAAACACAGACAAGATCATAGCTAATCTCCTGTCAAGGATTCTAGGATCCTTGAAAGCAGTTCAGGTTTTCTTGCGTTCAAGACTGCTTAAAAACATCCTGTGGGCACATACCCTTAGTTTCTGTGCCAAAACCAGGAGAGGAACTTGCAGAGAAAAAGAAAGATTGACACCTGTTCTGAGTTTTGGAGACACTCCTGGTCTGGTTAGAGCCTGTTTGTGCTCTCCTCTGAAGGGAGTAGTACACACCGTTGTAGGAAATCTTCCGTTTCTTGGCAATTTCTTGCATGGAATAGCCTTCATTTCTAAGAACAAGAATAGACTGTCGAGTTTCACATGAAACTTCTCTTTTTCTGGCCATTTTGAGAGTTTCATAAAACAAATAAATGTAATGCTCCAGATTCTCAACAACTGTAGCTCAAAGGAAGGTCAATTTTTTAGCTTCTCTAATCGGCAAAACTGTTTTCAGCTGTGCTAACATACTTGTGCAAGGGTTTTCTAGGGTTTTCTAAACATCCATAAGCCTTCTTACACAGTTAGCAAACACAATGTACCATTAAAACACTGGAGTGGTGGTTGTTGGAAATGGGCCTCTATACACCCATGTACTGTAGATATTGCATTAAAAATCAGAGGTCTGCAGCTAGAATAGTCATTTACCACAATAACAATGTATAGGAGTGTATTTCTGATTCATTTAATGTTAGCTTCATTGAAAAAAATGTGCTTCTCTTTCAAAAATAAGGGAATTTCTTAATAATCCCAAACTTTTGAAAGCTAGTGTAGGTGCAAAAATGACAATGGATTATACCATATTGCACATATTCCCCTGCATAACCATTTGTATCCAAACAGCATCAGAGGTAACCCATCCTAGTTACTGCACACCCACCAAATGCCCGCCCCATACCGTTAATATTGCACATACCAATGGCAAACTACTTTGCAGTCCAACCTTACAAGGAGAATCCTCAAAGGACTGAGCCCCTACAGCTGTTTACCGGAATCTAAGTTCCGCTCAATTAGGGGGGGGGGGGGGGGGGGGGGAACAGTGGGAAGTAGATGGCGTCCCTAAAGTGACAACAGTGCTAACCTGTTCCTATACATCCGCCCCCTTATACGCAGCAAGGCCAATCTCACATGCAATCAAGGCCGGACGCCGGCGCATGTGCCGTACGGACCGCCACGCCTACCCAGTAACGTCACATTGACGTCATCAGCCCACTGCGCAGCTGTTGGAGCAGGACGCGTCACCACTATACTGCGCATGCGCAGTGGCCAATGATAGCGCCAAGGTGGACAGGGCATGACGGTCCATTGCTATAAATGCCAGGATGCCTGTTTATGCAAACTGGAAAGCGGCAATGCTGAAACTTAAACCGTAAAGGACCCACAGTGTGAGGAATAACAATATTAATAGCTCATGTGCCGATGGTGCCAGCAGGAAAACATTTCTTGGGAGATTTTCTTCCACAGATATCCAATCCTCTTGCAGGGAGGGCAGCAATGAGTCAAAGTTCCCACACTGTGAAGAACAATATAGGGCAAATGAGAATAATGGCCACATTAGACTAAACCACTAGAGAAGGTGGACGAACTGTTAAAAACCAGAAACAATAAAAGCAAGAAAACCCCCACAGGGAAATGGCGGTGACAATTAGCTTATAAGGAAAAGGCAAATATAAAGGACTCGTTGAGGCCTCTGGGTACTTTGTATCAGGAAAATCCACCTGACCTCACATCTGGCCAAGTGCTCTTCTTATGTCACCATGACTATGACTTCGGATAGAAAAAGTACGAGAGCCATCGGAAGAAGAGAATGTAGAGGAGCAGAGGACATTGCTGCAGGACACGCAATGGCCACATGCAAAGCAGCCCAAGGAGGGACCTCAGGACCCAAAGGGATTGGGAACATGTGTAACATGATGGCTGTGAACCAGTTCATCCCTAAAATTAGGGGCTCTACAGTGGCCATTCCATGTCAAGTGAACCAATGATTATTACCTCTATATTTTTAATTCTTTTGATATTTTGTTATTTGATAATAGCATGTCAGACAATGCAAAATGTGATGAGAAATATAAAAAAAATATATATATATTTTTTTTTAATGATTTTCAAAGTTCAAAAAAAGTGCACATTTCGGTGATGCCTGCCTTTACATTTTTCCTCATAACTCAGATTAGAAATAAGATAGAGAAACAAAATAAACACCATTCTACTCAGAACTGTACAGGCTTTCACTAGATATGTCACAAGAGTATCTTTGTTAATGTTTTACCCATGCAAACGCAAAATTTTAAAATACATTTCTGAAAAATCTGCATAATTTAAATATTTCAAAAATTGCATGTGTCTGCTATGCCCTTAGCCACATCTGTACCAAATTTCAAGTTGGGATCGCGATGGGATCATTTTAAAAATATTTTACTATTAATAGCGTCAATGGGTCATATTTTGCGTTCGCATGGGTAAAAAATTAACAAAGTTACTCTTGTGACATATCTGGTGAAAGCCTGGACAGTTCTGAGTAGATTGGTGTTTATTTCGTTTCTCTATCTTATTTCTAGCCCGAGATATGATAGAAAATGTAAAGTCATACCAGGCCAAAATTCACACTTTTTTAAAACTTTAAAAATCTGTAATATCTGAAGTCGTCAGGTAAAAAAAAATATTCATTTTCGGATCACTTGACATGGAACGACCCACAGGTAGTCATGCGAGGATGATCTGAAAGAGACTCCGAGGGTTGGGTCCGATTTTAAGATTGCCCAGCCAGGATAGATTGCACTGTGTGCTACTCGTGTGATTAGGTGGTGATGAAGCAGGCTTTTAGATCCGCTGCCACCACTTCACCATTTGGCTTCTCCTTGAGGAGTTCTGACCGGGAGGTATGCTTGGCCCCAAGATAGGCACTCTTTAGTCCCCTCACACTGTATCCCCTTTCCCAAAAGCGAGACAGGTGGTCTCTGGCCTAAGCCTCAAACTGTTCCTCAGTCAAGCAAATCCGTCTGGCGTGGAAGAATTGGCCAGTAGGGATGGCTCAAATTGTGGAAGCATTTTGGGCAGATGATACGTGCAAAAGAGAGTTAACTGATGTGGACTTCCTGTGGATCCCAGTATTCCAAGAGCCAGGATCCACCATGAAGTCAATATCCAGGAAGTCCACTCTCTTCACACTGTATTTATATGTTAACCTGATGTTCAAAGTATTGCTTCCCAAATGCTTCATGAAGTTGTCGTGCTGTGCCGCCGTACCCCTCCAGATAAAGAGGATATCATCTATGTACCTTGAGACACCTAAAAGAGTTGGATGTGGTTGCCTGCTAACCAGTGAACAAAGGGGGCAATATTGTTGTCTGGCCTATCTCTATGAAAGGGAGGCATTGCACCAGCTCCTTGACAGAGAGACCTACACCAGACTAGACAGTAATCCCCTCGAATGCTTTTCTAAACTACAGGCCATTCTGGGGAAAGCCTTTGAATCGGGCATTATAATAAAAAAGGTCATGGAGAAATTGACGGTGAGGTATGCCAAAGTCCCCACATTCTATCTCCTTCCCAAAGTCCACAAAGATGCTGTGTCCACTGGGTCGTCCAATTGTGTCTGGCCTGGGGAGCATGTGTCCAACCCTTGGCCTTATGTTATGCCCCAATTCTGTTTGTAATCCCAAGGCATTCTTATGCAGTCTACCTAACTTGTTTGTGTTAGTGTCCAAACAGTGCCTTTTACTTTACATTTGGTGTCAAAATAAAATTTCTAAATCTTTTTTCAACTCTTGTTCCTCCTGTCTTTATATATGTATCTTGAGTTGTTTACAAGGTGGTGTTCTGAGACAGTCAACATCCTTGTGCTCTTGTACTAATGGATATTGTAGTACTTTTCTTACAACTAGTTAAATCACCCATGATAAGTTGAAAAGTTCGATTCGCAATCATATTATTCAAGAGGTACATCATATTCTTACATGGGATCACCTTCAGAAACTTGTATAGAAGACCGTCCCTCCACACAAGTGTTGTATGCGGCAGAAAGATCGGTGAACGCCACTGAAACCTTCTTATTCTTCTGAAATTCAGCTTCAATGACAGTTGTCAGGGCTAAGACTTGCGTCACTGGAGTTTCGAGCAGGTCCAAAGCCATCTTGCTCTATGGGTATGAAGTCAAAACTCTTTGAATGGGTCTTGTTATAGATTAAGCGTTCTAGGAGCTTGTACAGGCAACTCAATAAAGCAATGGGTCTATAGCGTCATAGATTATCTTCAGGCTTCCCAGGTTTTAACAATGCAATGATTGTGTATTTTAATTTACTTGGGACTAGGGCATTCTCCATAACTAAAAAGAACTTTGCCAGCCATTGTTTCGCATAAGGTCTCGCACAGTTTGAGCGGCTGATACCTTCAACATGGAATTGGCAGATTTTCACAGTACGTGGTAATTCGTATCTTTTAAGTCCAACAGCCATGTAACAGTAAGAGTAAAGGATCCTCACGGTCAACATCAAAGTTTATGAAAGTGTCCGGTTTAAGTGTTAAGGTGCTATCACACACAGCGATGTTCCAGCGATCCCGACAACGACCAGGATCACTGGAACATCGCTGTGTGGTTGCTGAGGAGCTGTCAAACAGACAGACCTCCTCAGCGACCAGGGAGCCACCTCCACATCACTGGTAAACACGATAAACAGTGGGTATCTAGGCAGCACGCGCTGCCTAGATACCCGATGTTTATCATGGTTACCAGCATCCTCCCGCTTACAGGCTGCGCTAAGCGGGAGGACGCTGGTAACCATGATAAACACCGGGTAACTAGGCAGCGCGCTTAGGTAATGATTAGTCCCTGAGGAAGGAGCTGGGTTTAGCTCCGAAACGCGTCGGATTGAAGGAATAAAGCTACATTTCCAGATACTCTGGTGTCCTGGTGTTTCCTTGGCAGCAGCGCGGATCGTGCGACACATCGTCCTACAGAGTAAGTTCCATGTCGTCAGTCTGAGACCCAAGACCTGAGAATGATGGACGGGCCCCTGGGAGAATAAACTGAGACCGGCAGAGTCCAGGGATCCGTCAGAGACATCTGACTCAGCCAAAAGAACCAGGCCCTCCTGGGCCAGAAGGGGCTATCATGATGACCCTGGCTCTGATTTCACTGATCTTCCGGAGGACGGTTGGAATCAGAACTAAGGGGGGAAAAGCCATACAGAAGGGCCGAGGACTAGGGACTCTGCAGAGCGTCTACCACAAAGGGCCTGTCCCTAAGATCCAGAGAGCAGAACCTCCGCACCTGCCTGTTTGCTTGAGTTGCAAAGAGATCCATCTCCAGCAGACCCCACCTGTCCACAATCTGAGCAAATAATCCTTGATCCAGAGACCATTCCCCCTGCCTCAGTTTCACCCTGCTGAGAAAGTCTGCTCCCGAATTTGCCTCCCCCCTTATGTGAAGTGCAAATAAGGAAATCTGGTGTTCTTGTAATAAATGAAAAATGTTCTGTGTGAGGCGCAGATCTCGTGCCTCCCTGATCATGTAAATATGTCACTGACACACTGTCGTAGGAACGAATTCTTAGATGCTGAATCTGAAGACGAGTAATGAAGGCAGAAAACTGCCTCCCTCACTGCTTGGAGCTCTCACATATTTGGGGACATCCGAGAGAGGTGTGAATCCCAGGCCCCTTGCGTTGAGAAATCCCAAAGATGGGTCCCCCCCATCCCTAGGAACTTGCATCCCTGGTGATAATGTGAAATACCGAAAGGACCCAAGGAACCCCCTTTGTAAGATTGTCCCAAACTAGCCACCATCCCAGAGAGTCTAAGGTGTTGGCCGAGAGAACTATCTTTGCTTCCAAGGAGGAACTTAGATACGTCTGGTGTCTTAAAACCTCCCACTGAAGGACCCTCGTTATGTCTAGGTACTGCGGGGATGCATGATGTTAGAAAGCGTAGTAGAGACACTGCTCTTCACAATGTCAGATGTGGATTCTCTATTATGGCTGAAATAGTCGTCTGAAGCCTTTGCGGCTTTTCTGCAGGGAGCAGGCAAAGCTTAGACTGAGTCCAGAATAAACCCCAGAAACGGTGGGAATCTTTACTTTTCTAGGTTGATGATCCACCTGAGATTCTCTAAGGTGGACTGCACAACCTGCAGGTGGACCATGCACTTATCCATGGAGCTCCCCCACAATAAAGAGGTCGTCCAGATATGGAATGATCAACATCTGCTTGCGACATAGGTGAGCCATTACTCCGCCATTAGTTTTGTTAAGATCCTTGGAGCCAATGCCAGGCCAAATGGAAGGGCATGATATGGTGATGATGGAGGGTGCCCTCCATGTACAGAGCAAACCTCAGGAACTGTTGATAATTCTGATGGATCGGAACATGGTAGTACACATCCTTCAGATCCAGTACTACCATAAAACAGTCCGCAAACAACAACCTTATTGCAGACCTCAAAATCTCCATCTTGAAGGTTCTCTGTACTAGAAAGCTGTTCAGTCTCTTTAGGTTGATGATCATCCTGAAACAGCCATCTGGCTTTGGGACTACGAACAGAGTGGAATAGAATCACTTGCCTCTTTCGTTTAGTGGGACTGGTGTTATGACAGCCGTTCGTTTTAGAGAGAGTACTTGTCCATCAGAATTTTGCACTTTCTTGGATCGCTGACAGATGTTATTATCAGGGACCCCATAGGGGCCGAAAGCAAATTCCAGTCGTAACCTGTCTGTCTCTTGACAATATTCTGAGCTCAATCACAGGCGTCTGTCCGGGACCAGGCGTGTGTTTCTCCCACTTGGCGCGAGCCGTCACTTAGCAGATTTCTTGTTTTTAAGGGAAGATCCTTTGAACAAGAAACCTGACTTCTTGTCTTTTCTGTCATACCAAAAGTCTCTAGATAGCTTAGGGGGATTTCTTTCTGGAGAACTTCTGTCTATGAAAGGACTAACTGCACAAGGTGGATGCAGGAAAGGACAGAAGGTTCTTCTTTTTATCACTGGCCTTCTCTAAGATCTCATCCTATGGTTTACCAAACAGGAAATCCCCCGTACAAGGCATAGAACACAGCTTAGCCTTTGATTGAGAGTCACCTGGCCATGACTTCAACCATAAGACCCATCTTGCCGCATTTGAAAAAGAAGTAGCCTTCGCTGCCAATTTGAGAGAGTCAGCGGAAGAGTCAAAATGTTGCAGCAGAGTGAACCAATGGAAAGGATGAAAGGACTTCATCCTTCGGACGTCGTCCCTAACCTGGGACTCCAACTGCCACAGCCAGGTCATTAGAGAGCGTGTGACAGACATGCCTGAGATTGAAAGCCTAAAGATACTAGCTGTGGTCTCCCATAAGCCTTGCAGGTAGCTATCCGCCTTCCTGTCCAGTTGATCTTTTAAATTCCTCAAATCCTCAAAGGGCAGGATAGAACGCTTGGAGGCCCGGGATACTGGTACGTCAATTTTGGGAGTTCCATCCCAAGATGTGGTAGCCTCTTCCTCATAGATGGAAGAGAACCCTTTTTATCAGGCCTTTTCCAATGTTCCATGATGAGATTCTGGACCTTCTGGTTTATAGGGAAAGTACGCTTCTTTTTGTAAGATAGCCCTCCAAACATTAAATCTTTTACCGATGCGGGGTCCCATGTGTCAACCAATCCCATGGTAGAACAGACTGCTTTAATTAAATAGTGTCCTTCCTTCAGCACCATCATCTAAAGATGAAGATCCCGAGGAAGAGGATGCAAGATCTACACCCACCCTTGTGGGCATTAACTTGCTCTTGTTCTGAATCAGAGGAAGAATCACGAGACTTCTTCCTTTTCCGTCCCCTTCTTTTCTCCATTTTCTGAAGAGATCCGAACTCCTCTTTAACTAAATCCCCAAGACTTGAGGCCAAACTGGGAACTTCCCCACTCATAGTTTTATCTATACAGGGGGGACAGAGAGCCTTCACATAATCCTCTGCAAAGGGAACCTTGCAAATAGCATATTCTCTATGTTTTTGCTTGCTCAATTTTTTCTTGCCTTCCTAAGGAGACAACAGCAAGAAGAAGGACAGCATAAGAATAAAACAATCATGCCCATTGCACTCACCCAGGAATGATGATGTACCGACTTCAGAGGCTACTTTGGGTCAAGATCCATTCTGACCGACTTTTGGGAAAGCCTTTGGCTTCCACCCCAAGTGTGAGCTTCCACCCCTGCTCTGCCATCTGCACTGACAGAGAGCCCTGCTCCATACTCACAGCAGCATCTATCGTGGATCCACTCCTTCTAATAGCCTCTGGACGTGCAGTGGGCCACCCTACATCATCTGGAATCCGGACGCTGGTCGCCTCCATGTTGGATCGCACGCGTATACGCCACCCATGTTGCTTCCGGTTTCACCACCGAACCGGAAGAAGTGCTCCCGCAGCAGGAAATTCAATCTCCTGCTGCATCCGCAGGGTCTTCATCCAGGGGCACAGAGTGACAGGGCAGAGCCATGCACGCACGCAGCCTGGGCGATGCTGGGGCCAAGATGGACCGCCTGTGGCGTTCTACCAGACCCCGCTCCCACCACCACAAAAGGGTATACCCAGTGCATCTGCCACCCGAGTCCGGAGCCACGGCTCAGGTAAGAAGCCTCTTCCAGCTACCGGGTCAGGCCAGGGAACCACTTGAGCTTCAGAGGTCTCCTACCTCCAAGACAGGAAACTTAAACTGAGGTATAGGAGAGGTACCACCTTTTTTCTCTCAGGAGGTTTCCTGTCTTGGATGGGTGGTCCTCTCTCAGGTGGTGCTGTCATGACGATGATGGAAAATTTCATTTTAAGATTTTGAGGAACCAACATTTTTTTAACTGGATTTGTCCACTGTTTTTTAATGAGTGTCAGCAGGTTATTTTCTGAAGCTGAAAAACGTCTCCTCCAGGTTGCTAAACATAGCATCCTGGATCGACCAATGTTCTTTAGGGGTTTCCACCCGCATAGTTGATCTAACCAAATTTAACAATTTGTTAGTGACCTACACAGGCAAATATGGGCAGCTATATTCCCCATCTGAGGATCCTAAGTCTGAATGTTCTAAAGGAATTGGGCCTCTTGATTCATCCTCGGAACAGATATCTGACAATAGCTGCCTGCTTGCACTAGGTGACACTGCCTTAATCTGAAAAATCTCCCTCTTAACTGTGGAATTCACTTCTTGCCTGATGAGTGATTTAATAAAATTAGGGGGGGGGGGGTTCTTCCACCACTGTCTTCTCAATACACGAGCGGCAGTCTCTTGTTATATTGCTTTAGCAGTACTTTATTACAAAGGGCACATTCTTTGCATTTTTGTTTAGAGGTAACCTTCCTCCCCTATACCCTATAACAAATACAGAAATAATACCGTGTTAGGCTGGGGTTTTGGCTCCTCTGCATTGGCTGGAGGCAATGTGAGGGTTTCCATACTGCTGTGAGCCTTCACTACCACTGCCCGGCCTTTCTGTCCTTTTAAATATCCCTGACGTCTGCTTCCTGGACGCAGCTTCCAACCTGGAAATGCGAAGCACACCGTGACCCCGTCTTGTGACATCACATACAGCTCTCACCTGGAAATGCTCCCAGCTCTAGGGCAATTGCTGTTGGCAGGCCACACCCTTCCCGGCCAAGACCTCCAGGCAGGAGCAGCCGCCTGGGAGCCCCAGCCGGAGAGCATCGGTGGAGCAAGAGCCCTCACTCAGCATCACTGGAGTGACGCTAATAAGCCTCCCATGCTGGCAGGATCAGAGGAGCTCGCCACTGCACCCAGCTTGTATGCCTGACTGGCAAGTCATCTGAGGAATTCCCTCAGGCAAGTTTCTGTACACGAAACCACACAATGTGGAGAGGAGCCACCCTTCTTTAATTTTCTGTAGGTTCCCTGTTCCTGGGGGCAGACACACTCATGTTGGTGCTGATCTGGGGAAGGGAAAAGAATGCTCTAAGAGAATTAAAGAGAAGAGCATTGAAACCTGTGTGATCATGATAAGAAAGGCCCAGAACAGTCTGCTGCGATCAGTTACGTATGTGTTTATTGGAAGATTTTGGGTCTGAATCAGACCCCACAACAGTCTCAGGTATGTGGAGCTGGTGGTTCTCACTTAATAGTGAGCAGAGCACTAAGAACATTGTGGCAACAGTCATGTGGTTCGTGGTAGATGTTGTCTCTGATTCTCTGCATAATGGACAGAGCACTTGAACCTCAGCTGCGATCAGCCATCTGGGACATGGAAGATTGTCTGACTGTGGATAGGGGGCAGAGTATAAGCAGGAAATCGCTCCACACAGCGGTCAGGGTCTGGGCATCATGGTCGGAGCAGACAAATCTGAACAAGGTAGCTGCCCACATAGAAAAGGACAAATACTGCTAACCAGCTGCAAGAGCTTTTGAGTTGGGAACAATGCAGTGCAGGAGCAAAGGACATCTTATGTGTATAGAGGCATCATCCAGAAATTTACTATGAACTTACCAGCATGCCGTTTCAGGGAGGGAGAAATACGGTGTGTTTTTGTGGTGGAGGTGGCTCCTGGGGGGATTGTGTGGTGGTTGACTGTAAATAAAACAGGAGAAATGTGCCAGGAGAGTAGCACTGCTGATGGAAGAATGCTTGCTTACCCAGGTTATGGAGCCTGTGCCTTTGACAACCTGCTGGGGACTGAAAGCAGTCTCAGGTGGTCTGGAGGGGCAGAGCTGTAGAGCAATCCATGACACTAACTTCTAAAAGTAATGGCAATGAGAAGAAAGTGGGCAATGCTAAAAAGCGTGCGCAAGTTCCTTTGCCACTGAAGGAGAGGGGTGCCCCGATAGACAGACAGAGAAGAAAAGGGAGAGAGTGCACATGAGAGGAACCCAGTGGTCTACTGGGGGCTTTAGAATCGGTGTAACAAGGTGCCGCTCATCTGAGAAGGTTGTGAAATCCCTGCACAACCTCGGCAATGCGTCTGGGAGCATTGTAATGGCGAGGACCGCGCCGCAGGCTTCTTCTTGGTCCTGGTCACTGCGATCACATGACCCGCGTCACCGCTGACGTCACGGCAGGTCCTTGACACACAGGGAACTGGCGACCAACTCCAGCAGCTCCAGCCCAAACCCAGTAGGGATTTACAATAGTGAAAAGATTGTGGTCAGTTAGTAGGAGCGCTCAGAGTGGGAAGAAAGGACTATAGAGATTGTTGGAGCACAAACCTCCTTTATTCAAAAACACCAATACACATTTCTACAGCGACCCACTGTCTTCCTCAGTTGGATTTACCAAATATTCAACTGAGGAAGCCAGCAGATCGCTGTAGAAACGCGTACTGGTGTTTTTGAATAAAGGAGGTTTGTGCTCCAACAATCTCTATAGTCCTTTCTTCCCACTCTGAGCGCTCCTACTAACTGACCACAATCTTCTTTTCACTACTGATAGACAGACAGACGCCAGCTACTCTGTCAATTAGGCCCCCATGACAGCTGATGGAAGTTACTAATTCGTCTTCCCTCCGTCAAACTGTGGAAGGTGAGCACGCAGGGCTATGATGGCAAGGACCAATCATCTAGAAGCCCCAAACACTTGGTGTTTGGGGGTTAAGGTCATGTTGGACAGACTTGAAAGTCAACAGTAGTTATGCAACCAAGACTGTGCTCTTGGTCTCTAGGTGGGAAGGCAGAGTGACAACACCACTCTGTTGCCCAATCACAAGCATTCTTTGAAACAAAAAGAGGATTCCTTAATAAAACACAACAAATCAAAAGGTAGAAACGTGACTGAGTGGAGCCAGTGTATGCCTCTTAAGGTACCGTCACACAGCACGACATCGCTGATACGTCACGGGTTTGGAGGCGTACCAGCCACGTCGTTGTGACCTCGTTGCATGTGACTCTTGCAAGTTGCTACGATAAATCGTTGAATCAGAGTTGACAGGTTTACCAACATGTTGGAAAACCTGATGATCTCAACTCCAGCAACCTGCTGCATCGTTCTGTGTGACACCGCGATTAACGATGTCGTGGACGACTTCGCCTATTCACAGCAATGAGTAGGGATCGTTTGCGAGGTTTGCGAACAATCCCTGCTCACAACATCGTTGGGGAGTTGTCCACAATATCTAGACGTGTGACATCCCACCAAGGATGTCTACACAATGTCTGCAACGACCGCGCCCACGAGATTGTTACAGACATCGTTCCGACGTTGTGCCGTGTGACGGTACCTTTACAGACGCATAAGATACAACTGATCAGCTTGGTTCTGGTTGGTGGATTCTACTGAGGAGAAGCAAACTTTTTTTTATTGCTTAGTGTCAGCCTACTTGTCACAGCAGCATACATCCATGGTTTCCTGTGACCCCCAGTGAATAGGAAAAATTAAATTAATTTGAGGCTAGCAAAAAATTATATAACTACATCCACATACAAACAGTACATAATACGGTAGTTTCTGGAAGTAATACAAGCTAGGTAATCACTTCAGCTGCTGGTCGCAAAAAACAACTTTCTAAAGAGTTAAGGCCCCGTTACACGGGGAAACCTCTCCGGCAACATCGCCGGCAAGTCACAGGAAAGCGCACGTTTTGGGCCGCTAGCCAAGATCGCTGTGCTGCTGTTACACCGGGAGACATCGCCGGCAACGCAGCAGCGATGTTGAAAGCAACTATCGCTGCCAGGGTTAAGTTCAACCATGGCAGCGATCGTTAACATTGGACTCAATGGGGGGAAATCGCTTTCAACATCGCAGTTGCAGTGTCACACTGGGTGACTCTGCGAGATCGCCTGAGCAACATCACCTGGTTTCAGGACATTGTCCTGAAACCAGGCAATGTTGTTGAAGCAACTATCGCCGTTGATATCACCCTGTTACACGGGGCAACGCACTGAGTTCGCCGGCGATGTTGCCGGAGAGGTTTCCCCGTGTAACGGGGCCTTTACATTACAATGCATCAACTACACTTTTGCAAGAACTATTAAGCGTATGTGCACATAAAGACTTGCAGCAGATTTTTCTGCACCAAAAACCAGAGTGTTGGCAGGAAAAAAGCTAAATACAATATATGCATTTTTTTGTTGTGTTTTTTTTTTTTAAGTTTTTTTCTCTCAATTCATATATTTGAATGACTGAAAGACTTGTGAAAATGCCTAAAGGAGTTATCTGATTAAAAAAAAAAAAAAAAAATTGTAAGCACAGCCATACACAAATCTTTGGCGGATACGGTTCTGGGGCGGAGACAGACGCTAAGGGTAGATTTCAGACGTTGACACTTTGGATCTTTGAGAATACTTATACCTTTGCTAACCTGTACTTGCCAAACAAGGAGCAAGTTGAGACCTGTATGAGATATCTGAAAAGGGTGGAGAAAATTGCACAGGGCTCCATAATTGCGGGCGGTAACTTTAATGTTATCATGGACAAACACCTAGATTCCTTGTCTGATAAATTTGTAATCTCTCACACTCAGATTCGTGCGCTGCAGAGGACTATGTAAGGTCTCAGACTGGTTGACTGCTGGCATTTGCTGCACCCGGGAGAAAGAGATTATACATACTACTAGTCAGTTCACTCAACATACAGTCGGATTGATTACCTCCTAGTGAGCCACCGACTGTTGAGTCATGACACTGTTGCCTCGATCGGGCCCATGGTGTGGTCTGACCATACTTAGATTTTCTTGACGCTTAATCTCCCTGACATTTCCTCACGCCCTTGGCAGTGGAGTCTTAGCCCTGACCTTCTCACAGACACAGACTATACGGACGGTGACTTCTACGATCTCTGAGTTTTTAAACAGTCACATAGAGGACCCCACACCCCTTCCCTTGCAGTGGGAAGCATTAAAATGCGTGATACGGGGGGGTTCTTATCCGTGAAGGGTCTAGACTGAAGAAACTGAAAACAATGAATATTGAAAATCTAATATCTCAAATTCATCTTTTAGAGCAAGCCCACAAGGCATCCCTTACACAGAATATCCTCCTTCGCTTGAACAAACTCAGAGACAACCTTTGGAACTCCCTCGACTGAGCTTACTCTAGGTTCAGGGAACGGGCACATCACTTTTTCTGAGTCTGCGGATAAATGCGGGGGGCTGTTGGCCAGATATTTAAGACCCAAAATTGCGAGCTCTTTTATCCCATTAATAGGTTCCCAATGCAAAAAGGAATATCATCCAAACAATATCGCCGAAACGTTCCGGCAATACTACCATGGCTTATATAACATCTGCGATACTTAAAAAAATCACCCCTTCTGGTGGTCCTGACATTCTGCTGGCTGACTATATGGTTGACACTGCCTTGCCGAGGCTGCAGGGGGAATAGCTGAGGAGCTGGATGAGCCGTTTACGGTAGAGGAAATATCTCATATCATTAAGTCCACCCCAACCAATTGGAGCCCCAGTCCGGACGGCTTCAGACCAAATTTTATCAGAAATTTCTGACTCCTCTGGTGCCCTTTATAACTAAGGTCTTCAACGCAATTTCAACTGACTGCCTGTTTCCTAGACAATCTCTAGAGGCCATAATCACCGTTATTCCGAAACCTGGTAAAAACCCGAATTATGTGCCAGCTACCATCCCATTTCACTTATCAACGTGGATGTGAAATGTTTTGCTAAGTTACTGGCTGTGAGAATCGGCCCCTTCCTGCCTCGGCTGATAGATGACGATCAAGTGGGCTTTGTTCCCGGTAGAGAGGCAAGAGATAATACCATCAAGTCCTTGCTTCCGATTTCCCATGCAAAGAGTTCCCTGAAACCATCTTGTACTCCATCAGTCAACGCGGAGAAGGCATTTGACAGGCATGAAGGGGTGATAGGGATGGAAGCAGCGTCGCCTACTGATTTCCCGGAGGCGTGCCACAGCGTGCTGGAGACCACTCTCCCCCAGCGATGATTGGTGGTGGCTACTGTGTTTCCATTGGCTGTTCCTTCACAGGGCAACATATTTGAAGAGCTGTCCATTCACACTACGCAATTGCAATGGTGTCATGTATTAGCCAGCCTTCCTGCGTAGGCTGGCCAATCATGACGCTATTGCGTTGTCTAATCAGCGTGTTTGGGGCGCGGAATACACAAGTCTGTCACGCCTATGTTCTTGCGGCGCTGAACATGTACGTCCACATTCCTTTGGGGATTGCGGCGTGTGAAGCGGCGTCGGGAGTCAACCAGATGTTTCCCACTGTTGGTGTGGGAACTTCCGGGACGACACATTGCCTTGGGTTGAGGGCGAAATTGCGGCGTGTAAATGCGCCTTCTGCGTTCGGAGGCAACCATGAGAAATGAGCACGCACACGTTAGGTTGCCTCCGATCGCCGCCAAAAGTTGTGGCGTGCAAAGGTACCCTAAAGGTACCTTTACATGCGGCAACTTTTCTAGGAATTTCACTGGCAACTTACTGGTTGCAGTGAAATCATGGACACATTGTTCTATCTTGTTGCTGTGTACAAATGGAACAATGTCTCCATGATTTCACTGCAACCAGTAAGTTGCCAGTGAAATTCCTAGAAAAGTTGCCGCGTGTAAAGGTGCCTTTAAAGAGTTCGAGGTGTACGGCAAGCTTAGCAACTTTCGCGTCAACCTTGCGAAATCTAAACTCATGAATGTCAATCTGTCGGAGAGTCGGGTACAACAGTTGAGGGATAACTTTCCTTTTAGGTGGTGTGCCCCTTTCCTGTCCTACTTGGGTATACATCTCACGGCAGATGCCTCCCTTTTGTATGACTTGAACTATAAGCCCTTACTGCTTAAGATCACTGCCGACTTGAATTCATTCGACTGCCGTTTACTATCTTGGTTTGGACGTATTAATGTCCTGAAAATGGACGTGCTTCCAAAGCTCCTGTACCTATTCCAGACAGTTCCGATAGCACTTCCCCGGTACTTCTTTTTACAATTGCGACACTTGTGCACGAAATTTATCTGGAGACGTACTAGACGAGACTCGCATATAAAATCCTGACCAGACCTAAAGGGGGGAGGGGGGGGATGGGGCTCCACGATTTTCGGTTCTACCACGCTGCAGCCCTTCTTACGAGATTTACGGATTGGTTTCATGGGTATGGGACGAAACAATGGGTCCACCTAGATCCCTCTTGTCTTCACCTTGACCAAAGACTTGCTCTGGATATGGGACGTGTTGAATCGTCAGCTCTCCATCTCACTCCCTTGGGGACCCATGACGCCAATCGTTGATAACCCGCCTTGCCACCAGGGGTTCAGACCGATAATCTCCTGATCTGGAACGCCGTAGATAGACCTAGACTGTCCCAAGCTTTATTGTGCTCGAATGCGGTACCCCTGCTTGCTTCTTTTGCTTCGGTAGATACGGGACGACCTGTGCGATGGTTCGAGTACTTCCAGGTCAAGTCCTTTATCTCTTCCTTCGGGGGCCCATCTGCCTTTACAGGTGAATGCTCCCCTTACGAATCGCTGCTTCTCTCAGACTCAGCTCATTCCCACGTGATCTCTAAGGTACAGGCATACCTTACTATGACGGAGATGACAAGATCCTTGTGGTACATCTCAGATTGGGAGCGGGACCTGGGGGTTGAGGCGGAGGACCTGGACTGCAATAAATCTCTCCTTTGTACGCATAAATTGTCTTTGGCATGTAAGTGTGGCACCCCAAGGGTTAATGTGCCACAGAAACATCAACACAGGTTTACTCCTCACACAACACTACACTAGAAAGTGGGAGGAGTTTAGGTGGCACCTTCACTAGTGGGAGGAGCTAAGTTGTTTACCACAGAGCAGGAGTGACAGTTAGTTCAGTTTTGAGTCTGGAGCAGGAGCAGAGTCAAGTAGAAGTGGAGTTCCTGAGAGGTCGAGGAAAGGAGACAGAGTAACAGAGGAACATCCCGGGATAAAGAGTTACCCCAAACTTAACCCCGGAGAGGCGCTTAAGACGGATACCGGATCCGAGGCTGTGCCTGAGACAGACAGGACAGTAAACACCGGCATAGTGAAGGTCCACCATCTTCACTGTACCATTGCAAAGCAACACGGAGGGGTCAGTGACACAGAGGACTCAATTTGCCCAGCATATTGGTACCCGTGAGCAGAGAAAGGGCCAGCAGTTCAGCTACAAGCAGCAGCAGGGCCACACACAGCGCTTAAGTAGGAAGCCAAGGACCTGGTCAGGGTGAGAGCAACCCGGTACAGACTCCGTGGACAATACTGTGTTATACCATCTGCAAGTAAAGACTTGGAAAACAACAGAAACCGTGAGTGTGTGTGATCCTTATACTGAAGCCCCACTTGCCCTCATATACTGCGATTATCTCTACTCTCATCATCTCTACTGCTACCCCTACTCTCCTGCAGCATCAATAACTATCCTCACAGACTTTAACTACTACTACCACTGCCCCGGGGAACCCAGTTCTGCCCACAGGAACTATTCTATCCAAGCTGCTATCCCATCATCCCCGGAGGTTCTGCAGCAGCGGCGGCCCCATTACTGGCCGCATATAGTGGGTGGCGTCACGAGTGACAAATCCCCTGTAAATAACCCATTTTATTGTGCGGGCCCGGGACACGGTCCGGACCAGGACCGCCGTGACATCCCCCAGCAGTACCCCGGTCCGGCAACGAGTACCCCGTCCCAGTGGGCTCCACATAAGGCTCAGGAGACTAACTTCCAACTGGTTACCAGATGGTACAGATGTCCTCGGGAGATCAGGAAAATACTCCCGGATACCTCAGATGTATGCTGGAGGTGTGAGAGAGAGGTGGGATCCATTCTGCACATCTGGTGGTCCAGCCCCCAATTCTAACCTTGTGGCACAAGGTGTTCGACCTTTATACTCATTACTAATGAGAGAGTCCCTTGTTTGACACAAATTGGACTGTTATCTATGGTCCCGGGTTCTTTCAAGGGAATCAAATCAGGCTTGTTACGTCACTGCCTCATGCTGTCAGATCAATAATTCTGAGAAACTGGCGTTCACCAGTTTGTCCCTCCATTTTGGACTGGGTCAAGGAGATGGATTTCATTTGGAGAATGGAGAGACTCCCTGTCCACACTGATTCTCAGACAGATAAATACTTCCAGACCTGGCTGATATTTTGTGAATCCCCCGAGTTTGGGAGGATCCTGGGATCATAGGTTTAACAGGACTTGATTTGCCCCGCAACCGCCCCCCCCACCCCGAATGAAAATGACAGAGCGGAGGTGGTTTGGTCCTACTCCCTTCTTCCCTATACTGTTATCTCTCTTACATTTTTCCTCCTCTTTCTTTCTCTTTTGCTCTACTCTCTTTGCTGCGTCTTAAAAATGAACGTTGTATTGGATACTGAGTATTTTATACCTTCCACAACTTACAACAGCTTGTTTGTCTAGTTTCAATTGTCTTGCTACCATATTGCATGACATGTCCAAGATCTGCAGGAGAATTGTTTTCTTTTACCAACAAGGTTTTATTTGATTGTGCACTTTCTTTTCCTATGTACTTAATACCTTGGAGATACGTCCTGTGTATATTACATTAAGCTAATAATTTTTCAGTACCTGGTAGACCATTTTTGTACTTTTATGTGCTTGGACTTGATATTGCCATATTGCTATGTTGTAATCTTTTTATAAGAGGTTAAAGATTTAAAAAAAAAAAAAAAAAAAAATTATGCCTAAGCACTAACAGGCTACCTGCCTGCTGTGCCCAGCATCAGTCACCTCCGTTCACCTTCAGCACAGAGCAGTCATAGACCACTCCCGCCGGGGACAGCATGGTGGAGTAAACAGTGCAGAGTGGAAGAGCAGAGGTGGCTTTGCCGCTCTGCTCTGTGGAAGGCGCAGGACAGCCAGTCTCCTGCTGATTGGGGGAGCCGGCTGTCAATCAGCGTGACGTAGGCTCCAATGCTCGTCAACAATGGGAAGAATCCGCCCCTTCTGTTAACATGATGTCAAGAGAAGAGGCAAAAACGTCAACAGAATTTTACATTGATTCTATGCCTATTGTTTTGTATCAATTGTTGTACTGTATTCGTTCTCTATTGTAATTACTTACTGTATTATATTTTCTGTACTCTAACCCCTACATTGTAAAGCGCTGCGGAATATGTTGGCGCTATATAAATAAAGATTTAATAATAATAATAATTTAAGTGGTGGTCGCAGACCGTTCCGTGTTGGCAGCGAATGGTGCGGGGCACAGCAGGCAAACGGCCAGCTACCTACCTGCTAGTGCTTAGGCACAATTTTTTTTGTTTTGTTTTTTTTTTTATCTTAGATAACCCCTTTAAAGAACGGACATGCTACAGATATGAAGAAATGCTATGAGGTCAAGCTATTGGTGAGTTTTTGTCACCTTATATATGCAGTGCAAAAAACTGCAGCATTTTACAGTTCCAAAAAGTGGATTGGATTTAAAGAAATCTCATGGCAATTTTGTTTTATTTTGCAGCATAAACTAATCTGCAGTGCACAATTTACATGCACGATATGTTAATTTTTCTTGCAGGTATGCAGAGCTATGTGCGCGTTTTACCCATAGAAGTGTATAAAATGCAGAAAATCCACTTCGAAAAATCGCATATACATGAATAAACTTAAAAGAGTTACAATTTATTTACACAGTAGGTTCAGAAATGCTACAGAAAGCATTCAACATGAAGAACTCAAAAACTAATTATTAGAACATAGCCACCTTGAGATTCAGATCTGCAAGTAAAAAAAAAAAAAAAAAAAACATAAGCAGCACATGCATGAGATTTCAGAAATTGTATTCACTTTGCTGGTCCTGTACCCTTTAGCATTTTCTTTTAACCCATAGAAAAAAAGAATATGTGTGGAAAAACATCCTAAAGTGATTTAAAGGGATCCGGTCACCCCCAAAACGCATGTAAACCTATTAAAACCTGTCCCTAGAGCATATTAACACTATCCCTACACTCTTTTTACCTCCTAAATGCAGTAAGTGACATTGAATAAAAACGTTTTATAAGTACCTGATTAGTGCTGATAATGAGTGACTATCTATTCATAGTCACTCATCAAGACTGCCCCTCTGCTTCATATCACGCCTATTCAGGCGTGATCGTCAGCCTAGATTCAAATTGCCGCCTCCCTGCCGTGCCCTGTCTCGTCCGAGGCTGCAGTGTGGCTGGTGACGCGATCCGCGTCATTCCCGGCGCCTGGTGACGTATTTAGACCGGCGCCGCGCTGTTAGCTTCAAAATGCGCACTGCGCATGCCCAATACGCATGCGCAGTGCGCATTTTGAAGCTAACAGCGCGGCGTCGGTCTAAAGACGTCACCAGGCGCCGGGAATGACGCGGATCGCGTCACCAGCCACACTGCAGCCTCGGACGAGACAGGGCACGGCAGGGAGGCGGCAATTTGAATCTAGGCTGACGATCACGCCTGAATAGGCGTGATATGAAGCAGAGGGGCAGTCTTGATGAGTGACTATGAATAGATAGTCACTCATTATCAGCACTAATCAGGTACTTATAAAACGTTTTTATTCAATGTCACTTACTGCATTTAGGAGGTAAAAAGAGTGTAGGGAAAGTGTTAATATGCTCTAGGGACAGGTTTTAATAGGTTTACATGTGTTTTGGGGGTGACAGGATCCCTTTAAAGAGATCCTGTCTCGCCTCCAAAACGCCACCTAAGGGCCCTTTTACATCAGCGTTTATTTGAAATCGCGGCAGATGCGGTGAAAAAACGCATCTGCCGCGATTGCCGCATTACCGCTGCACTTGCGGCGCGGTTGCGGTAATCCCCATAGAACGTATAGGGGGACTTGCGGCAGGTGCGGCAAGTGCGGTTTTGCACTTGCGGCAGCGAAAAAAACCCCGCCGCAAGTGCAAAACCGTACTTGCCGCAAGTCCCCCTATACTTTCTATGGGGATTACGGCAACCGCGCCGCAAGTGCAGCGGTTATGCGGCAATCGTGGCAGATGCGGTTTTTTCACCGCATCTGCCGCGATTTCAAATAAACGCTGATGTGAAAGGGCCCTAAGCTAGCAAAACACGTGCCTGCAGCATCCCATCACTAATCTCACACTTCTTTTGTCTCCTAAAAGCATCCTGTCAAAGTAGATAAAAACGATTTTATAGTCACTCATTAGGTATTATAATTAGCAGGGGCTATATTCTTTAGCCCTTATGGCGTGTATGTTCTTTGCCCTGTAAGTCAGTAGATCACGCCTTAATGGGCGTGATCTACTATTCATTTTCTAGGCAGGCCATCCCTTGTTACAGAACGCTGGGCGGTCATGAAATGACGCGAATCGCGTCATTTCCGGGAGCGGGTGACGCGAGTACACCCGCGCCGCTCTGTAGGTTTCAAGCACCGCGTGCTGGACGCCTAACAGAGCGGTGTGGGTGTACTTACGTCACCCGCTCCCGGAAATGACGCGAATTGCATCATTTCATCACCGCCCAGCGTCCTGGAAAAAGAAGTGTGAGATTAGTGATAGGATGCTGCAGGGATGTGCTTTGCTAGCTTAGGTGGCGTTTTGGAGGCGAGACAGGATCCCTTTAAAATATATTACAACAAAGTAGCTTAACCTATAAAAAAAAAAAAATGTAAATACAGATCTCACTTATGAACTTGAACTTACTAGTCACATTTAGATACTTATTCACAAAGGACTCGACATTATCGCCAGGTTTCAAGTCAGGGACATCTTGACATCTAGAAGAAAGAAAAAAAAAAAAAAGACAAATATAATAAGAAAAGGTAGACCAAGGCTTTATTCTATTAAAATTAAACAATCTTCATTTGGTGGAGTCTGATTCAGGGAAATTAAAAACTGTGAGTTGGAGTCGAAGGTTTATGAAAAAAAGAATGCGCATATAGGGTCTTATCTCAGATGACACTTTCACTTAGCGATGTGGAATTGCTCACCTTTGTCAGTTGTGAAACCCACAACTGGTAGAATAGCGTACAGGCAGCTGCTGCAGGAACCGCACTTTCAACGGTGACCATGATCGTGATGCAGAATCTTGGACAAAGTGCTTCAGTGTCCGCGCTGCTGCTCCGAGACCAATGAAACACAGACAAGGGAATGTCTGGATCAGATGCAGCCTTTATTTTCCTAAGCGTTTCGGAGCTTCCTCCCGAGCTCCTTCCTCAGGGAGGAAGGAGCTCGGGAGGAAGCTCCGGAACGCGTAGGAAAATAAAGGCTGCATCTGATCCAGACATTCCCTTGTCTGTGTTTCATTGGTCTCGGAGCAGCAGCGCGGACACTGAAGCACTTTGTCCAAGATTCTGCATGGAGTCGAAGGTTTGGCTTACTGACTGCACACCAGGACTGTGACATCTGAGGTGGATTCAGGGAAATTGAGGCGTTAGAGGTGTGGTTTACACACTCCACAGCCCAGGTGACAAGGTCTTCAACCACTTGTACCCTATTAGGTGAGCTGCTGTCTGCAGAAGAACCACAAATATTGAAGCTCTTACAGGCAATCAGCAGATTTTTGCTATGTAGGCTGAGGACAGCATGCTACAGGGATTAAAAAGAAAAAAAAAAAAAGGTCAATTATGCCTCTCTTAACAGACTTTGAGCTATATGCTTACAGGCTACCTTTGCCATGTGCACGGCAGTATGACACTCCCCCTGCTGTCATTGACACCTCACTACGAATGGACAATCTTTATTGTTTGACATGTAGCAGCAACCAGGCCCCCGCTGTGACATCGCCAATCGTGTCAGAATGGCTTGGACCATTTTTTGATCGTCAGGTTTCTGCTGGGCAGCATGCATCAGTGTGTTTGATGCCTTAACGATGACCTCGTTGATGACTCAGAACTCAGCCACGTAGGTCTGAGTTGTCAGACTAGCTTCTGTGTGACAGGGTCCCAACGACCGCCGAGGTCATTATACGGGTCGCTGTATTGTTGCTGCATCGTTCAGTAGATCTGATTGTTTGACATCTCACCAACGACCACGTAGCGACGTTCCACTGATCCTTACTAGGTTGTATCGTTGTCAGGATCGCTGGAACGTCGCCAAGTGTGACGGGACCCTAACTTTCCCTAGCACACTGTCTGCCAAGACAGGTGTCAGTAATCACACCTACCTCTACTGAGCTCATGCGCTTATAATTGTTATGTAGAGATCAGGGCTGTATCACTGCATCATAGAGAAAAGTACACACACCAGTAAAACCTGACAACTACTACTTTGACTTAAAGAACTTGGCCCCAAATGAGTCAACTTTCATTGATTTATTTTTTTTTTTTCCTCTACTCCTTTACAACTAAGGTGGTACCTATATGACCTGGAAAGTTTGTTGCCAACCAAAAAGATATGGCTAAAATGCGTGACCAAAGCAGCGGTAATGGCGATTGCAGTCCGGTGCCTGCTGATTCTGTCAGCAGATGGATAGGAGCTTGACCTCAGGGGATGGTGCTGCCAACCCACAACTACAATGCTGTGATTCAAAGGTTCCAGGCAATTATACTACCTAAAACATTGCAAGCCAGCTATGATCGTTGCTACAACACCTATCATAGGCTTGAACTCAGTTAAAACCCCCGCCAGTCCTGATTAAAACACATGTGCTATGACGCTCCAATCACTGTACAGGGAGGATAAAGGGGGCTTTCACCTGGTGGTGACTGTTCCCCTCAACTTCATCCCTTTGTCCGAGACTCTATATTTACAGCTGCGCCATCACTTGAAGTTAAATCCCTTAAATGACATAATCCATATCGATCGCATCACTCTGGCAGGGAGGGTGTATGTGATACCTCTCCCAATCCCCTATGGTCCCCCACAACGTAATTGTGAAGGCTTAATCATTGCCATAGTGATCCGCCGTTGCGTTTGTGGTTAGACATTTCCTCATCCCTCCATGCACTTCAAATTTTCTTGCTCTAATCTCTACATTATTACTAATTCACCCTATTTTTATTGTACTCCTTTTTGTGGTTTATTTAATAAAAGTAATTACTGTATTTTTCAGATTAGAAGACGCATTTTTGTTCCCCCAAATTTTGGGGGAAAGTGGTTATTGCGTTTTATAATCTGAATCTACTGTTTTGTACGGTAGGGGAGCCACTTTGGAGTGGTGGCCAGGGGTTGGAGCGGGCTGGTGCAGGCTGGAAGAGACACAGACTGGAAGAGACACCGAGGAGTTGGGAGCGACGGAGCCAGTAGGGAGGGCGAGTGAAAAGCGTTTGTGGTTTTACTATATTCGCGCCAGCAGAAAGGATATAGAGTGACGGGAAGGAGGGGGGGGGAAGGGAGGGAAGCATATCTAGAATGGGGAGGGGCAGGAAATGCGCCAGCAGCACAGGGGGGCATATATGTCTAGTCATGGAGTCAAGGGAAACAATAAAGAAGGGAAGAAGCGCAATAGGGTCTTAGCCTTAAAACACTTTTGTGAAGCAAACAATTGCAACTGCTCACCTGGAACGGTTGTGTGACCCACAACCACTGTGAGTGTATAGTATGGCTGCTGCAGGTTCCACACGCCATATGCATGCAGTGGTAGCCAAGGACAAATCCAGAAAAGGGACAGTGTTTGTCAGATCCGCGCTGCACATACAATGAAAGAACCACAGCTGTCAGATGATGGCTTTATTCCGACACGTTTCAGAGCGATATCCCAGCTCCTTCCTCAAGGAGCCAACATAGTACTGTTACTAAGGAAGGAGCAGGGATATCGCCCTGAAACGCATCGTAATAAAGCCAACATCTGACAACTGTGGTTACTTCATCGTATGGGCAGGCGGATCTAAGAAACTTTGTCCCTTTCCTGGATTTGTCCTTGGCTACCAGCAGCAAAGGAAGGTATATATGTGCAAGTAGCATATGTGCCTTGTAAGACAGACGCTGGCATTATAAGATGGACCCCATTTAACAAACTCTTTTTTCTCTCTCTTCCTTCACCAAATTTGGGGTGCATCTTATAAAACAAAAAATACAGTATTTGATTCACAAAACAGGGCCAGTGACTTATTGATGGTGCTTTATATTTTGGGAATTATGCAATTCTCCAATTTTTCATTTGTTTGGCATTAGTTTCATGGAAGTTGCCCCCAATATATTTTTTGATTATGGTGTCCATCTGCATCCTTAATTGTGTCTACTCAATCATGGACCAAATTCCGACAATCAACAATATAGAATCAGAGTCCAATTCCATTATCCCTAGCTGGGGTATTCAGGCGTGGCTGCCTGCTCTGAACAATCCTTTCTTTCCTAATTAAACGCTTTGGGCCCCTCAATCAACAGCATCGGAGGCAATTATCCTGCTCTTGTCCCCATTTTGCTTCCTTTGGCAGCCCCTTAGACCTTACTATGACCGTTTTGGAGCACAGAAGTTCAGGGCACAATTGACTTATGGGGTTTGGAGTCAAGTACAAGAACAAAACCGAAATTCTACACCTGAACATACACAGGTCCGCTCATCCCTAGTTGGTAAATCACACCAGTGTCCATAAATTATTTATCATACAGCAACTGATGCGGTCGCACAATGTATACTTTATCATACTGACACCAGCCCTGAATTATGTTACTTTAGTAATAGGAGCTGCATAGGCAACATCTACATAGAGGTGGAAGGTGTGGTCGGAACTGTTATATATTTCAGTGTAGCGCCCCTGCGACTAGGCGCTACAGGGTGGTATTACAATTTAATATAAAAATTGTGTTTTTCTTTCCCTGTAAGGTCATCAGCTCAGGGTTCACTATATGGAGTCTGAATTTACACCCACTTAGGACCGCACCATTTAGAATAGGGGGAACTGGTAATATAGTAGGTTCCATAGTGTGGGGGCAGAGCTTAGGATAGAGGAGTGACAGTTGTTGACAGTTTACTTCAGACGGTGCTGGGAAGGCAGACAGAGTGGTCAGGCCTGACAGTCCAGCTGAAAGGAAGGTGCCCCATCTCTAAGTGGTGAGCCAGGACAGAGGGCAACGGACCAGGACTGGTTGGAGCCGGCTGGTCACTATGGGGAACATCGGCATTGCGGGTAGCCGAAGTAGTCAGGCGTTTATCCCTGGCTATAGACCGACCAGCTGCGGGCCCAATAGAAACTGGTTGCTGTATGCACCACAAGGTACCTCACCCCTCAGGACTGAAAACCGGTTCAAGACACTACAGAGAAGGGCCATGTATTGCGGTGCTGGAAGGAAGCTTTCTTCGTCCTGTTCTAGAAATCCTATCCGGACCGGTGGGGCACAAACCTTATTTGCTAGATACAGACTGTGGGACTGGCGGGTGAGCTCTGCAAGGGTGGAAAGTAAGGAAGTTAAACTAACCCAGAAAGCCATAGAAAGAGTACATCTAGAGACTCCATAACAGGGAACCTGGAGCTGGTGACCGACCCCTGGTAAACCGGATTGTACCGTATACCATTAACATCTGCCGGTACCTATTAAAGTGGAGTAAACGTACTTTGGACTCTGTTTTCCTTACTGCGGTGCCAGAGGGCTTAGCAACAACAGCAGCTCAGCAGAGGGTAAGAACTGCAGCACTCTCTCTATCACTGCCCTCCCTCATCGTCTCCCTACAATAGCTGCCCTGAGGTAAAGCTCCACCTGTGGGGAGCTGTACCACACTTTGCTGCCCCAACCATCACCTCAGCGGCCGCTGGCAGCGCCTACAACCAGTGATAAGGAGGTAATATAATTGTGCTGTCATGGGCTCTGGAAAATTCCATTATTGGTAAGTAACTTAGATTTCTCCCCTTCACCAGCAGCACCTGAGGGATTGAAATAGAATAACCAGCACCTAAGGAGGGATCACAGCTTGTAGAATCCTTCTACCAAAGCTTAAATCAGATGTGGAAGATAAGGTGAGCCTTGAGTATTTATAAAAAGGTAGAAGTAGAAGACCAGATTGCAGCATTACATATCTGTTTGATACGTACTTCAGCCTTCACCGACCTGGTGGACTGAGCCTTGATGCAGACGAGAGGTGCCGTCCTTTTATTTTAGTGTGTTTTCTGACCTGCATGGCTGAAACCGCTCTCATGGTGCGTCATGGTTAAAGGGGGAGAATCACATAACAAACCTCTTTAGCTAGATGTAGATTGTGCTCGCTATTCCTTAGCACATGCAGAGTACGGTTATTAGAAATGTAACATTGAAAAGATAATTATGTCTTACCTATTTCCATAATATCTTGGCCTGTAGCTCTTTTTAAGTTGGTTCTGTTGAAGACAAACAAGACAGAAGTATTTAGGATTTTACATTCAGGTCATTTTGAAGCCATACTGCGTCACATTGAAAACCTAGTTTAGCATGTGAGGACTCAGTCAGACGTCAGTTATTCACATACGACTTTAATATCTTTTTTTCACAAAAAGAACTTGTGCAAAAGTACGACATTACAGTCCATGGAGATGTTTGAATGTCCATCGAGTGGTACATACCTAAGCACAGACACATCAGATTTTGATCCAGCGAAGATCTAACGGGTCACAGGAAGTCTATGGATTTTTTGTTTTTAAAAAAGGACTGCACTAAAGGTTACCAATGGTCATGTTTGTTCATTATGGGCTCTTCAGAGAAGACGATTAACTCAAACACCATATATTGGATGTAGGAATGCTAAACGGTTTTTGCTAGCTCATCTGACAGCAACATAATGTAGGTAAAAACTCCATCGAGTGTATTTCATAGGAATGCCTGTAGCCAGTAATGTGACACTATCAATGAGTTTAGTTTCAGGAACACAGCAGAGCCGAGATAAGCGGCCCCGCCCACCCCAGGCTCTCAACAGAGGTTGGCATCTCGCTGTGAATGCACAATCACAGACCCTGGTAAGGGAGGCACATTGGATTTGTTTAACCACTGCAGAATGCCATCCTGTCCAGTTTATATAGCGAAAACTGCTGACAGGTTCCCTTTAATGAGCTTTGTCACATGACTTGCATTAAGAGGCCAGAACAAAACACTTAATTTGCCAACAAGTGTTTACCCTTAATCAGTGCAAAACAAAATGTATTGCTTTGCTAGGTAAAAGACCTCAGCATATTTAACTCCTTAGTGACCAGGCCAAAATTTTCAAATCTTACCAGTGTCAGTCTATGTTGCAACAACTCTGGAATACTTCAACATATTCCAGTGATTTTGGGATGGTTTGGGACACATTATACTGAATGCTAATGTTAAACTTCAGAGGATATATATATTATATATATATATATATATATATATATATATATATATATATATATATATATATATATATATATATATATATAGTAAAAGTCCATGCAGCACACAGCTACCACCAATGATGCACAGTGCTAACAAGCCATATGTGTTTGAGGAAAAAATTCAAAACTTACGTTTTTCAAAAAACTCAATAATCTTTCTTTTAATCTGGAGTTCTTGTACATACATTGGCCAATGTCTGCTTGCTCATCAACTACGACAAAGTGACTCCAGGTCTGATGAGCCCTATCTGACATCCAAGCCCTCCTTGTCCACCCCCCACCTTGCGGTGGGCAGGCACCATCTATACCCTCCATCACCTGTGGTTTAATGAGGGTGCAATTATATTGCAGCAAAGGAGTCTGCAACTCCATATAATATATAATTCAAAAAAACTGCACAGCACTCAGCAGACCAGTGTGAACTGGTGCAAGCATAGAACGCAGCAGGTCTGCTGAGTGCTGTGCAGTTTTTTTGAATTATATATTATATGGAGTTGCAGACTCCTTTGCTGCAATATAATTGCACCCTCATTAAACCACACGATCAGGGCTAAAGGACCTGTGATGATGTAAGAGCCCGGTCACATGACCCGGTCAGCTGACCGGGTCATATGACTCTGACATCATCACAGGTCCTTTAGCCCTGATCGTGCGGCAGCGTGGGAGCGGTGACAGGTAATGTATACTCCCGGAGGAGTTTTTTTTATTTTTTTACACCCAGGGAGAGGACAGGGGACAGGATAGGGATAGATGAGGATAGAAGAGCGGGGGACACAGATAGAATAGCGGGGGCACATCATATAGAGTAGGAGAGGGAAGAAGATGGAGGAGGCAGGAGTAGGGAGAGGCAGGGGACCGCAGGATCCACACGGATCCTGCAGATCGGATGGCTATTTGCCATCCGATTGCAGGGATCCGTATGGATCCGTGCCTGTCCGTGGGATCCCCTTTAAAGTCGGATCCCACGGACAGGCACAAAAACGTTATGTAAAACCAGCCTTAGGGATACATTGGGGCCAAATCTGATCCGTGGCTGTCAGTTTTACAACGGACAGCCACGGATTGCAACAAATCGTAATGTGAATGCAGTTTAAGGGCTTCTTATCCCTTCCATCCACAGAGTTCTGTTTTGATTTGGGGCTTTTTTATCCAGAAACCAGACAGACAAAACAGAATCGAGTGCAGACTCGCCATGGGATGTGGCACCAGAAGTACTAGCATGTCACTAGCAACCAGAAACATCCTGAGACTTGTAGTCCTCCAAAGTCACCTGAAAATCGTGCAGCACAACTAGTACACAGATGTGAGCTCGCACATCAAACTATGGAACGGCTCCTCACACACAATGGCAGAGAGCATTCCGGCTCCCCACACCTCGGTCCCATGCAGTCGTCACTCACCAAGCTCCTGTCATCAGCCATGGTGCCCGGTGAAGCTGCTCCAAAGCTCCACAACTTCAGGCCGGCGCAGGTTACGGTACAATCCACCAACAGCACAATGCGCATGCGCCGACAGCACAGCTACACGCGGAAGAGGGCGGGAAACTGAGAGGTTATTGGTTCTCCTGACGACCGTCCCCGTTCTGTAGTCGTCCAGTCATGGCGCCCTTCACCTCAGCTTCTTCACTGACAGGCTGCACTTGCCGTTGGTCCTCGCCCTCCTAGTTTCCCGCCAAATAGGATGCCACTCGATAAAGGAGAGGACGGGAAGATGTTGCGTTCTCCCAAGTCACAATATGATGACTGGAATCCCCAGTCTGTGGACTTTGTTGTATCTGATTATTCTCCAACATGGAGATTGTGTGAGTGGGTTCTGTGCACACAACAAAACGCTTCAGAGCACACGGTTTGATCACTTATTTTCTGGAGTCATCTTTTTATTACAACCCCTGGCATAAATTCTGGAATCACCTGGCTCGGAGCATTTCCATTCAGTTGATTAATGTTGTAGAAAAGAAGCAGATCACAGACATGGCAGAAAACTAAAGTAATTTCAAATGGCAACTCTGCCTTGAAGAAACACTAAAAGAAACTTGAAAAAAAAATCTGCTAGCCAGTAACAGTTACTTTTGTAGACCAAGCAGGGGGAAAATTATGAAATCACTCAATTCTGACGGAAAAAAAATATGGAATCATGAAAAACAAACACACAGAACAACACTCAAATACTTTAGGCTGCCTTCACACTTGCGTTTGCAACCGCAGCGTACTGAACTCAGCAAAACGCTTGCGCACTGCGTTCCTATGTTTAACATGGGAACGTATGTGCCTGCGTTTGGTTGCATTTGCATTCGGATGCACACAATTTGTGCGCCCTCCAACGCAGCATGTTGTATTTTTTGTGCGGTCGCGGTCACCTGTTTTATCTGCAAGCACACAAACAATGCATGTGTGGCGCCCCACAACAAGTGCGTCACAGGAAGGTATTGCATCCCTGACTGAAGATGTAATATCTTCCGTCTCAGTGATGACATGGTTAAACCCAGAGCTCCATACAACACACTAGAGGTAGAGGGCCAATCAGGTCCTGGTGGGAGGAGTAGGGTGTGTGGAGGGAAGTTGGTAACTTAGGAGAAGAGAGTGGAGTAACGGAGGAGAAGCAGGGCCCTGCACAGTGCCGTGCAGCCCTGAAAACATACTTACCAGCTGGCACCATTAAACGGTGACCCAGACCGGAACACGGGCAGCTACCGAGCAGGCTCAAACATACCCGTGCTCAAGCCACCAGATCACCGGTTCCGAGGCGAACGGACATCCATCGCTGTTCCGCAAACCGGAGCGAAGGAATCGCTTCTTAGGAGCACCTCACTACAGCCGCAACCAAGCTGTCTTGTCAGCAGGGTACCCACCACTGGGACACAGGACCTTCAGCTGTTTGTAATTCGGCTACAGCCTCCACTAGACGTTTCCTTAGCACCCTGAACTAGCACACTAAGGCAACACCGGCAACCAATATAGAAAGGTTAGACAAAGGAGGAACACCGCGGAGCTCTGGACTAAGATCAGTCATCGCTGAGTCCACCAGGTCTGTTACCTAAGACTGTATACCCTGTACCACACTAACGGTTACCGTAAAGACCCGTTACAGAGGAAGTTGGTGTCCGTGCTTTTCTTCAGAACTGTTATTAACTCTGAATACTCAAACTACAGGGCTGCCGTATTCCATCAAGTGCAGCTCCAGGCCCCGGGAACTCCTGCTCATCCTGTGGGGAGCATCCCATCTAGCTGCCGCACATCCCCCGGAGGCCCAAGCAGCGCCGGTGCCATCATCGGACTCCCACAGGTGGCGTCATGACAAACAAGAATTATTCCCATCCGTTCATCCCCTTTTGATCTGACCACCGGGCCCCACAGCCTCAGGCGCGGAGCCGTGACGAGGGAAGCATCGCCTGAGACCTGAGAACCCGGCGACGGTGAGTCACAATCTAAATGGATCCGCATGCAAGCGGCAGGAGAACGCTGCGAATCTCATTGAAATCTCTCCCGGTGGCCGCCGGTGATCAACAGCGGCCACTGGGAGATCATGCAGAGTCACAGCTGATCTCCCGCTGGTGGCAGCGGGGAGAAACAGCTGATCTGACAGCTGTTTAAATCTCCCGTGCTGACACCGAATAGGTGAGGTCGGCGCAGGAGATTTGAAGCAGCGATCAGCTGTTTCATATCTCCTGCACTGATATCACCTATTCGGTGTCAGCGCGGGAGATTTAAACAGCTGTCAGATCAGATGTATCATCCCCGCTGACACTGGCGGGAGATCAGCTGTGCCGGGAGGAGGAGATCTCTGCCGTTGATCTCCTCCCGGCCGCCCCCAGAGACAGCTGATTGGCTGCTCGGGCACCATACTTATGTGAACGCATGCAGAGATTCTCTTGCTGCGTTCACATAAGTATGTGCTGCGTTGCACTGCGTTTGTGTCTGCATGCCCTCCGCAGGCAGACACAAACGCAAGTGTGAAGGCAGCCTTACTAGTATTTTGTTGCACAACCTCTGGCTTTTATAACAGTCTCTGAGGCATGGACTTAATGAGTGACAAACAGTACTGATCATCAATCTGGCTCCAACTTTCTCTGATTGCTGTTGCCAGATCAGCTTTGCAGGTTGTTGCATGGACCATTTTCTTCAACTTCCACCAAAGATTTTCAATTGGATTGAGATCCGGACTATTTGCAGGCCATGACATTGATCTTATAATGTTTTCACAGTTTTTGCTCTATGGCAGGATGCATTATCATCTTTAAAAATTGATTTCATCATCCCCAAACATCATTTCGATTGATGGGATAAGAAAACTGTCCAAAATATTAATGTAAACCTGGGCATTTATTGAAGATGTAATGACAGCCATCTCCCCATTGCCTTTACCTGACATACAGCCCCTTATGATCAATGACTGTGGAAAATTGCATGTTCTCTTCATGCAGTCATCTACATAAATCTCATTGGAACGGCACTAAACAAAAGTTCCAGCATCATCACCTTGCCCAATGCAGATTCGTAATCCATCACTGAATATGACTTTCATCCAGTCATCCAAAGTCCACGATTGCTTTTCCTTAGCCCATTGTAACCTTGTTTTTTTCTGTTTAGGTGTTAATGATGGCTTTTGTTTAGCTTTTCTCTATGTAAATCCCATTTCCTTTGGGCGGTTTCTTACAGTTTGGTCACAGACATTGACTCCAGTTTCCTCCCATTTGTTCCTCATTTGTTTTGTTGTGCATTTCCTGTTTTGGAGACCTTTTGCTTTCGCTTTGATGTCCTCCTTTGTCTACCAGTATGTTTGCCTTTAACAACCTTTCCATGTTGTTTGTATTTGTTCCAGATTTTGGACACAGCTGACTGTAAACAACCAATATCTTTTGCAACATTGCGTGATGATTTACACTCTTTTAAGAGTTTGATAATGGTCTCCTTTGTTTCATTTGACATCTCTCGTGTTGGAGCCATAATTCATGTCAGTCCACTTGGTGCAACAGCTCTCTAAGGTGTGATCACACATTTTTAGATGCAGACTATGGAGCAGATCTAATTTGATGCAGGTGTTAGTTTTGGGAATGAAAATTTACAGGGTGATTCCATAATTTTTTCCTCAGAATTGTGTGATTCCATAATTTTTTTCCTCTGCTTGGTCATGAAAAAATTCCATTTGAATATTGATCTTTAGTTTTTTGCCATGTCTTGTGACTTTGTTTTTTCTTTACTCTTTTTTACAAATTAAACAACTGAATGAACATCCTCTGAGCCCGGTGATTCCATAATTTTTGCCAGGGGCTGTATAAAGGGTTTGTGCCCACAATGCCTTTTTCAAGCACAACCCACCTGAGATCTTAAAAATGTATTGTGACCATACCCTAAAGACAACTGTCGGGACAGGTAGCTCTGTACCTGGCGTGCTCCAACTCTCCGCTGTGTCACCCATCGCCCTTCACTGACCATGAGGGGTAGGGTCGGTGTCACTCAGTCTGGGTATTACATTCCTTGAGATTTACTCCTAGTGCCATGGGAGGCTGACACAGCTGCTCCCAGCATCTGTAAAGTTCAGAGGACATGAGTCCCCTGGTGTTAGCTGTTACCAGTAGGTACAAGATGCTGTGTCTGCTGGGGCACTTAGTTAAGGGGAGGTTCCCTCTATTCCCTTTCCCTCAAGTGTCTCTGTGGTCAGGGGCTGAAGATCAGGCTTTGTCCCAGCCAGGAACATCAGCATCTGGGCAAGGGCCGGGGCACTGGGCTGACAGGGGGCTCACAGGACGCTGGGCGTGTGCTGCAGCACCAACATTCATTATCGCCTGAGCTTGGGTCTGTTCCATCTTAACCTTAGGGCTGACCTATCTTACTGCTGCTTCCGCCTGTGATGTCACATTTTCCAATTTGCATCCCACCGTGGAATTCAGACTGGCACCACGGCTCCTCCTCATTTGCATGGCTTCCACACTTGTGTTCCACAGCCCAAGGGGAAGACAGTGCAAGGAGAGAGCACATGAGGGGAAAAGGTGGGACAGGAGGAAGAGACAGTGCAGGAGGGGGTGACAGCTCAAGGAGAGAGCACATGGGGAGAGATAGCATAGGGGAAAAGAACGCACAGGGAGATACAGCACACGGCAGAGAGCACACGAGGGGAGGAGACAGTACATGGGGAGAGAAGACAGCAAAGGGATAGAGACAGCTCACAGGGATGAGAAAGCTCAAAAAAGAGTACACAAGAAGATGACAGCACATGGGGAGAGAGCGCTCAGTGAAGAAAGTCAGCACACGGAGAGAGTGCACAGGGGAAGAGACAGCACATGGCTGAAATAGCTCAAAAGAGCACACAAGCAGGGAAGACAGCACATGGGGAGAGAGACAGCAAACAGGAGGGAGAGAGAAAACGTACAGGGGGAGAAGAGCGCACAGATGAGCCAGCTCAAAAAAGAGTACATGAGGGGAGAAGACAGTACATGGAGAAAGGCAGCGCACTGGGTGTGGCGCCCCGCAACGAGTGCATCACAGGAGGGTATTGCAGCCAAGACAGTAGCAGCAATATTCTCTGACTCGGCAGTCACACAGTTAACTCAGAGATCCATACCCTACATGCATCATCAGCATAGAGGGCCAATAAGGTCCTGGTGGGCGGAGTGTAGTGGTAGTGTGTAGTGGAGAACTGATTGCAAAAAGTTAGTAAGAAGAAAAGAGAACTCTCTGAAACAAAGTAGGAGAAGGAGCTAAACCAACCAGCTCTGCAACCTAGGAGAGGGGGCCTGCACAGTTCCGTGCAGCCCCCTGGCCATCACCCCGGTTGAGCGCCATTACTCCCGGTGCCTTAACAATCGATCAACTGGCATCTACATGCGGGTCCAAAAACATCCCGTGCCCATCTACAGCCGGTTTGCTGGTACCGAAGCTATGAGTCTTTATCACTTCTATGCGAACCAGAGGAGTGGAGGGACCGCTTTACAGGAGCACCCCACCACCGCCACTCACAGTCGTCTAGCCAGCGGTGTACCCACCAAAAGGACCCAAGGCTCCCCAAAACACCCAGAACGTATACCCTGGGTAGGGCATTGAAGCAGCCTCCTTGTACCCGATCTGGCATTCCTGGGCGACAACGGCAACACAAGTAGTTAGAATGGAGGAACACCGCGGATCTCTGAGAAACACTGGTCATTGCTGAGTCCACCCAGTCCACTACCCGTAACTGTATGCCATGTACTGCCTGCTGGTTACAGTAAAGAACCCGTTACAGAGACTTCCAGTGTCCGTGCTTTCTTATGAACTGTCTCCGCGCACTAAAGTAACCGCAGCTGCCTCAGAACATCTTGTGCAGCTCCGGGGATCACCGCTCAGCCTGTGGGGAGCGTTCCATCTTGCTGCATTCCATCCCCCGGAGGCCCCGCAGCGCCGGTACAGTTACCGGAACTCTCATAGGTGGCGTCACGAAACAATTTAACCTCTAAACTGTTCCACTAACGACGTCTTTATTTTGATCTGGACCACCGGGCCCCACTACCGGCAGGCGCGGTACATCCATGACAAGGAGGAGGAAGAAAACGCCTGTCCCCCCGGAGTCCCGGCCACGGTGAGTCAAGGGGAAGAAGAGGACAGAGGGAGGGAGACAGCGCAAAGGGGTGAGACAAATCAAAAGTGAGCACATGAGGGGAGAAGACTGCAGATGGGTAGAGAGACAGTGCACAGGGGAGAAGAGTGCACAGGAAAAGAGCACATGAGGGGAGGAGACAGTACATGAAGAGAGACAGCACACAGGGGAAGAAGAGCACACAGGGAGAAAGACTGCAAAGGGGTGAGACAGATTAAAAGAGAGCACATGAGGGGAGAAGAGAACACTTGGGGAGAGACAGCTCAGAAGAACACACGAGGGGAGAAGACGGCACATGGAGAGAGAGACGGTGTACTGAAGGAGAAGAGTGCATGGGTGAGCCAGCTCAAAAAAGAGCACATGAGGGGAGAAGACAGTACATGGAGAGAGACAGCACACAGGGGAAGAAGAGCGCACAGTAAGGGACAGTGCAAAGCGGTGAGATAGCTCAAAAGAAAACAAACGAGGGGAGAAGACAGCAAACAGGAGAGATAGCATGCAAGGGGAGAAGAGTACACAAGTGAACCAGCTTAAAAAAGTGCATGGAGAGAGACAGCACACAGAGGCAGAAGAGTGCACAGTGAGAGAGACAATGCACAGGGGTGAGACAGCTCAAAGAAAAGCACAAGAGAAGAAGACAGCACATGGGGAGAGACACAGTGCACAGGGGTGAGACAGCTCAAAACAGCTCTTGAGGGGAGAAGACAGTAAATGGGGAGAGGGACCGCACACGGGATGAAGGGCGTACACATACAGGGAGAGAGCATTGGGTGAGACAGCTCAAAAGAGAGCACATGAGGGGAGAAGAAAGCACATGAAGAAAGAGTGCGCAGTGGTAAGACAGCTTAAAAGAGAGAACACACAAGGGGAGAAGGCAGCACATGGGGAGAGAGACATTGTACAGTGGGAGAAGAGCACACAGGTGAGCCAGCTAAAAAAAGAGCACTCGGGAGAAGACAGTACAATGAGAGAGAAAGTGCACAGTTGGAGAAGAGCACAAAGGGAGAGGGCACACAGGGGTGAGACAGCTAAAAGAGAGTACATAGGGAGAGAGAGAACGCACTGGGGACAGAGCACACAGGGGTGAGACAGCTCAAAAGAGCACAAAGGGGAGTAGACAGCACATAGAGAAAGCGCAGAGGGGGGTGAAACAGCTCAAAAGAGAGCACACAAGGGGAGAAGATAGCACATGGGGAGAGACAGCTCACAGGGGGAGAAGAGCGCACAGGGGGTGAGATAACTCAAAAGAGTACATGAGAGGAGAAGACAGCAAATGTGAAGAGAGCGCACAGGAGTGAAGAGATAGCAAATGGGGAGACAACTCAAAGGAGAGAGTACATGAGGGGAAAAGACTTTACATGGGGAGACAGAAAGCACAGGGGAGAGAGACAGCTCACAGTGGGAGAAGACAGCACAGGGGGAGAGAGACAGTACACAGTTGGGAGAAGACAGCACATGGGCAGAAGAGCACACGGAGAGAGACAGTACACAGGGGAGAAGACAGCACATGGGCAGAAGAGCACACAGGGAGAGAGACAGTACACAGGGGAGAAGACAGCATATTGGGAAAAGAGCATACTGGGGAGAGAAACAACGTACAGGGGGGAGAGAAGAGTGCAAGGGAGAAACATTGCAAAGGTGTCACATCGCCATTGGACTCAGTGGCTGGTGTTCTTGCCTTGGCCGCTGGGAGGCGCCGGATTCCTTTGGCTGATGGTGTCGGTGATAGGAGGGCCATGTCCTCATATGGACCTGCTCCTTCATCGTCTGCCTCTGTCGCTGCACGCTGCTGTGTTTCTCCTGTGGGTGATGTTGGATGCAGAAGAGAGGGTCCTGCAGAGGCTTCTGATAGGCACAGCCTTCGTTCTTCTGCTAGAAGTGGGGAGGTTGGTGCCAGTCGTGCATCACCAACTGGCCTGGTTCTAGGGGCGGTCTGGATGAGATCATCAGGCTGTGAGCTCCAGCCTATGGGAGGTAACTGTGCCCTTCAAATACCTTGGAGCCTGTCTTGCAGGCCGCCAGATATAGTCTTGGTTCCCCAGTGTTATAGTGTGTGTTTGGTTTTTACTTTGACCTTTGCCTGGATTTTCGACTCTGCTACAGTCTGACTATTTTGTACCTTAGCTGCCCTCTCGGTTTTGACTCGGACTCCTGGCTACGTTTTTTCGGGTCCTGATTTTTCCCTTCCTGGCGACCTTCCTGCTCCGCTGCTCATAATAGGCAGCTACCCTCTGGGCTCCGCTGTAATTCCAGATCCCTGTATAGGGGTTAAGGGTCTCGGGGTTTCTCAGGGTGCTGCCTTACCAGCAGCTCAGCCTCACAGTGGATGGTCATCACAAAAGTGTAGAGCCCAGGTTTTGGGGTACTCGGGTATCAGGCCACAAGGGGTTAACGCTCCTGTTGTCACGGGGAGTGGTGGCCGTGTCTGATCCCGTGTCCTGGGTATATCTTCAAAAATTGGAATTATTTACAGGGGATGGTATTTACAAGGTTGTCGTGACGTCACCTGTATCTTCTGGTGAGGAGTCACCAGCGCTGCCACAGTCCACCGGCGATAGATGGTAATGCAGCAAGTTGGCAAAGTCCTCTCCAAGATCTACAATGCGCGACTCCGGCGTAGGTAAGCACAGGAATTCCCCCTCCTGCTAGCCCTCACCTAATGCTGCCAGCTCCCCCCTGCTCCTTACCTGACGCTGCTAGCACCCAAAACCCCCTCCCACTCCTCACCTGACGCTGCTAGCAACCCCCCCCCCCAACCCCGCTCCTCACCTAAAGCTGCACCAGGGCTTGCCGGGCTGAAGGTCCGCCACTGATGATGGGGCAGCTTGTAGTGGAGCTGTGGATGGGATGAGAAGTATTGGAGCAGTCTATGAGGGGCACTGGGAATGGAGAGGAATGACACACGCACACTGCAGAAGTCTCTTTTTTACCTTTTTACTGATGGTATGCAGGTAAAGATGTCCAGGGCACTGACAGGTGACCAGGTTGCACAGTGGGTCCCCACAGCAAGTGGGCATAAGGCCTCCTCTGTTCCTCTGTGAAGATTGAAGCTCAGTCTGCTTGCAGCCAGACTTGCCTCCTCTCTCTTCCTGACTCTGATAACTGTCCTCTCCTCCTGTGCGGTCTCCGGGCTACCCTCTCTGATCACTGCGGTGGTACACTGCTATGTCTGGCTCCCTCTCTTGACCCACAGGGGGACCGGGTAGCTGAAGCCTCCACGGTGTGACGGGGTTCTCTGTGGTCCTGGAGTATCCCACAGGTGCGATGTCCGGTACGTCTTGGGATGAACTCCCTCAAGGTCCTCACTCCCTTTAAGCTGTCTGCTCCTTGCCTTCTGTCCCCACTAAGGCTTGCGGGACGTCAGAAAGGCCACTCCGGGTCACTGGTTCGGGCCTAGCCACGGCACCGACCACCAGGACGTCTTCGCAGCTCTCCTTCCGTCTGTACACTCTGACTAACTCCTCCCCCAGCAGCAGTATTTATAGGGGATCTTGCCTAAGGTCAGTAAGTTGTGCTCCCCCTACTGTGCCGGGGTGGAAGATGTTGTATGTAGTAGGCACCTGCTGTGGAAACCCAAATGTGCATTAGAGAAGTCTGTGGCTACCTACATGAGCAGGGTGCCACAAAAGGGAACCGAGAGCATAGGGGGAGACAGCGCATGGTGGGTCAGAGCACAAAATAACACCCTTTCAAGAAATGAATAAAAGTCCTATGTAGTCCACTATCACTCACATCAAGGGACCTGATGGAAAGCAACAGCACAAATCTAGTAACATTTTAGCAAACTTCAGACAGTACTACTCATCGCTGTACACCATAGAAGGTCATTATAGAGACCTCCCGAAAGACCAACTTATATTTAAAATACATAAATATCTCAAAGTTTGTGGGTTGCCCTCCCTATCTAATGCCACCCAGGAACAGTTGGCAAGTGACTTCACTCTGGACGAAATTGAGAATGGAATAAAAATGATGAAAGTTGGTAAAAGTCCAGGTCCTGATGGGTACACAGCGAGGTTTTTCAAATCATTTTCAAAATTACTCAGCCCCATCTTTTTAGAAGTATGCAACAACGTCTCCTCCGGGTGTTCCTTCCCTCCACAGGCCCTTATGGCTCACATAGTTGTGCTCCTCATCCCGGGAAAAGACACCTCTCACTGCAGCAGTTATCGCCCAATATCTTTAATGAACCTTGATATAAAATTATATCCAAGATATTGGTTGATAGATTGAAAGTCCACCTCCCGGGCATTATAAATAGAGATCAGGTGGGTTTTGTCCCTGGAAGAGAAGCCAGGGACAACACACTCAAGTCCATTGCCTTGATTGACGGAGCCAGGAGGGGGAGGATTCCCATGTGCATCCTGTCAATTGACGCCGAAAAAGCATTTGACAGGGTGCACTGGGATTTCATGTTTTCAGCTCTCATACATCTTGGTCTAGATCTGGGGTCTCAAACACGCGGCCCCAGGGCCGCATGTGGCCCGCAACGCTTCCCACTGCGGCCCGGGGCACCATGAAAAGATAAGCATGCCCCGGGCCATTGTACATGGAGCCGTCGCGGTACCCACTTTATTGTGACTTCCAGGTACCGCTAAAACAAGTGCCTTCGCGCCTGTACATTCATGTAAGCAGGCGGCCGGTGGACCAATCAAAAGCCTCCTGTGACGTCAGCTGCAGGCATCTGATTGGTCCGCCGGCCGCCTGCTTGCATGAATGTACGGGCGCGAAGGCACTTGTTTGAGCGGTACCCGGAAGTCACAATAAAGTGGGTACCGCGGCGGCTCCATGGCCCGGGGCATCATTAAGGTGTGTATGAGTGAGTTAGAGAGAGAGTGTGTGTATATGTGTGAATGTATTTGTGTGTATATGTGAGTGTGTATTTGTATGTGTTAGTGTATGTGTGTGTGAGTATGTGTGTGTGACTATTTCTGAGTGAGTATGTATATGTGTGTATATGTGTGAGTGTGTATATGTGTGAGGGTGTGTATATTTGTATGTTAGTGTATGTGTGAGTGTGTGTATATGTGTGAGTGTATTCCCTCGCCGCCTGGGCGGCACATCGCTGGTGCTGGCAGTCGCCTGGTGCCGCTTAATGCTGGGTGCTGGCAGCTGCCGGCTACTGCCTGGCGCTGGTGGCTGCCGGGTGCTAGCGGCCGCTGGGTGCTGGCGGCTGCCAGGTGCCGCTTAATGCCGGGTGCTGGCAGCTGCCGGCTGCCACCTGGTGCTGGCGGCTGCTCGGTGCTAGCGGCCACTGGGTGCTGGCGGCTGCCGGGTGCTAGTGGCTGCTGGGTGCTGGCGGCTGCCAGGTGCCGCTTAATGCCGGGTGCTGGCAGCTGCTGGATGCCACCTGGTGCCGCCTCCCAGGTGCTGCCGGGTGCCGCCTAATGCCGGGTGCTGGCGGCTACCGCCGGGTGCTGGCAGCTACCAGGTGCCATCTGGTGCTGCCTCCCGGGTGCTGACAGTTGCCAGGTGCCACCTGGTGCCGCCTCCCGGGTGCTGGCGGCTGCCGGGTGCCACCTCCTGAGTGCTGGCGGCTGCTGCCGGATGCTGGCAGCTGCCGGGTGCAGGCTGGTGCCGCGTGCTGGCTGGTGCCGGATGCCGGGTGCTAGCTGGTGCCAGCAAGCGGGAGACCGGGAGCCACAGAGGAAGAAGCTGCCAGGATGAGAAGAGTGGAGTCAGGTAAGGTACTGCTACAGCCAAAGATAGCAGCCTGGGGGGGGGGTAACTTGACTGCTGAAAGTGCCTAGGGTGGCAGGAACTCCAAATATGGCCCTATGTAAGTGTGTGAATGCGTGTCAATGTGGGTGTGTTTATGTGTGAGTGTGTATGTGAGCGAGAGAACAAAAAGAACAGAGAGCAGGTTGTGGGGACATCTCTACAAAAAGGCGTTGGGATGGGGGACATTACTACAAGATGACAAGGGAGGGAACATTTCTAAAAGATGGGGACTTTACTACAAAATGAGGACCAGGATGGGAGACAATATAGGATCGGGCATTACTACACATATGGACCAGGGAGGAACATTACTACAAGATGGAGACCAGGGCGGGGACATTACTACAAGAGGAGGACCAGGATGGGGACATTACTACAAGATGGGGATATTACTACAAGACGGGGATCAGGATGGGGACATTACAACATGATGAGGACCAGGATGGGGGTCATTAACCCCTTCATGACCCAGCCTATTTTGGCCTTCCTGACCTGGCCATTTTTTGCAATTCTGACCAGTGTCCCTTTATGAGGTTATAACTCGGGAACGCTTCAACGGATCCTAGTGATTCGGAGATTGTTTTTTCGTGACATATTGTGCTTCATGTTAGTATTAAATTTAGGTCGATAATTTTTGCGTTTATTTGTGAAAACATCAAAAATATGGCAAAAATTTTGAAAATTTAGCAATTTTCAAATTTAGAATTTTTCTTCTGGTAAACTAGAGAGTTATGTGACACAAAATAGTTATGAAATAATATTTCCCACATGTCTACTTTACATCAGCACAATTTTGGAAAAAAAAAAAAAATTTTCTTAGGAAGTTGTAAGGGTTCAAAGTTCATGAGCAATTTTTCATTTTTCCACCAAAATTTACAAAACTATTTTTTTAGTGACCCCGTCACATTTGAAGTCTTTTTGAGGGGTGTACATGACAGAAAACACCCAAAAGTGACACCATTCCAAAAACTGCACCCCTCAAGCTACTCAAAACTACATTCAAGAAGATTATTAACCCTTCAGGTGCTTCATTGGAACTAAGCAAATTGGAAACAAAAAAATGGATATTTTAATTTTTCTTACAAAAATGTTCTTTTAGCCTCAATTTTTTCATTTTCACATAGGCAACAAGATAAAATGGATCCTAAAATTTGTTGGGCAATTTCTCCTGAGTATATCGATACCTCATATGTGATCATAAACCACGGTTTGGGCGCACGGCAGGGCTCTGAAGGGAAAGAGCGCAATTTGACTTTTGGAGCTAATTTTCCATTCAAAAAGTGAAATGGCGCTCCTTCACTTCTAAGCCCTGCCGCGCGTCAAAACAGTGGTTTATGACCACATATGAGGCATCGGTGTACTCAGGAGAAATTGCCCAACAAATTTTAGGATGAATTTTATCCTGTTACCCATGCGAAAATGAAAGAATTGAGGCTAAAAGAACATTTTTGTGAAGAAAAAGTACTTTTTCCATATTTACAGATCAATTTGTAAAGCATGTGGGGGTTAAAAATGCTCACCACCCATCTAGATAAGTTCCCTGGGGGGTCTAGTTTAAAAAATGGGGTCACTTGTGGGGGAGCTCCAAAGTTTAGGCACACAGGTCCTCACCAAACGCAACATGGTGTCCGCTAACAATTTGAATGGAAAATCAGCCTAAATTGTTAGCGGACACCATGTCGCATTTGGAGAGCACCTGTGTGCCTAAACATTGGGGCTCCCCCACAAGTGACCCCATTTTGGAAACTAGACCCCCAGGGAACATATCTAGATGCATTGTGAGCACTTTGAATCCCCAGGTGCTTCACAAATTGATCCGTAAAAATTAAAAAATACTTTTTTTTCCACAAAATTTTTTTTTTTCATTTTTATGGATTAATTTGTGAAGAACCTGGGGGTTCAATATGGTCACCACCCATCTAGATACGTTCCCTGGGGGGTCTAGTTTCCAAAATGGGGTCACTTGTGGGGGAGCTCCAAAGTTTAGGCACACAGGTCCTCACCAAACTCAACATGGTGTCCGCTAACAATTTGAATGGAAAATCAGCCTAAATTGTTAGCGGACACCATGTCGCATTTGGAGAGCACCTGTGTGCCTAAACATTGGGGCTCCCCCACAAGTGACCCCATTTTGGAAACTAGACCCCCCAGGGAACATATCTAGATGCATTGTGAGCACTTTGAATCCCCAGGTGCTTCACAAATTGATCCGTAAAAATTAAAAAATACTTTTTTTTCCACAAAATTTTTTTTTTCATTTTTATGGATTAATTTGTGAAGAACCTGCGGGTTCAATATGGTCACCACCCATCTAGATAAGTTCCCTGGGGGGGTCTAGTTTCCAAAATGGGGTCACTTGTGGGGACGCTCCAAAGTTTAGGCACACAGGTCCTCACCAAACGCAACATGGTGTCCGCTAACAATTTGAATGGAAAATCAGCCTAAATTGTTAGCGGACACCATGTCGCATTTGGAGAGCACCTGTGTGCCTAAACATTGGGGCTCCCCACAAGTGACCCCATTTTGGAAACTAGACCCCCAGGGAACATATCTAGATGCATTGTGAGCACTTTGAATCCCCAGGTGCTTCACAAATTGATCCGTAAAAATTAAAAAAAATAATTTGTGTGGAAAAAAAAGTATTTATACCTCATTACGGATCAGTTTGTGAAGCACCTGGGGATTCAAAGTGCTCACTATGCATCTAGATAGGTTCCTTGGCGGGTCTAGTTTCCAAAATGGGGTCACTTGTGGGGGAGCTCCAATGTTTAGGCACACAGGGGCTCTCCATACGCAACCTGGTGTTTGCCAACAATTGGAATTGTTAGCAGACACCAGGTCGCGTATGTAGAGCCCCTGTGTGCCTAAACATTTGAGCTCCCCCGCAAGTGACCCCATTTTGGAAACTAGACCCCCCAGGGAACATATCTAGATGCATTGTGAGCACTTTGAACCCCAGGTGCTTCACAAATTGATCCGTAAAAATTAAAAAAGATAATTTGTGTGGAAAAAAAAAAAGTATTTTTACCTCATTACGGATCAGTTTGTGAAGCACCTGGGGATTCAAAGTGCTCACTATGCATCTAGATAGGTTCCTTGGGGGGGTCTAGTTTCCAAAATGGGGTCACTTGTGGGGGAGCTCAAATGTTTAGGCACACAGGGGCTCTCTATACGCAACCTGGTGTTTGCCAACAATTGGAATTGTTAGCGGACACCAGGTCGCGTATGGAGAGCCCCTGTGTGCCTAAACATTTGAGCTCCCCCGCAAGTGACCCCATTTTGGAAACTAGACCCCCAGGGAACATATCTAGATGCATTGTGAGCACTTTGAACCCCAGGTGCTTCACAAATTGATCCGTAAAAATTAAAAAAGATAATTTGTGTGGAAAAAAAAGTATTTTTACCTCATTACGGATCAGTTTGTGAAGCACCTGGGGATTCAAAGTGCTCACTATGCATCTAGATAGGTTCCTTGGGGGGTCTAGTTTCCAAAATGGGGTCACTTGTGGGGGAGCTCAAATGTTTAGGCACACAGGGGCTCTCCATACGCGACCTGGTGTCCGCTAACAATTCCAATTGTTGGCAAACACCAGGTTGCGTATGGAGAGCCCCTGTGTGCCTAAACATTGGAGCTCCCCCACAAGTGACCCCATTTTGGAACCTAGACCCCCCAAGGAACCTATCTAAATGCACAGTGAGCACTTTGAACCCCCATGTGCTTCACAAATTGAGCCGTATAAATGAATAAAGAAACTTTTTGTGAAAAACATACTAGTCTAGTAGTTGCAATTCGCAGCATAGGGGACCCAAAACATTTGGTTCTCTCCATGCTGAGGATTCCAGCCCCTAGCTGCCAAGTTGTACCTGGCTGGCAACCAAAAATACAGCAAAGCCTATTTTTTTTTTTATTTCTAGAATTATTTCTAGAAAAAAAATGACATAGGGCTCCGCCATATTTTTGGTCCAGCCAGGTACAACTTGGCAGCTACGGACTGCCACCAGCCCCCAGCTGCCTCGTCATACCTGGCTGGAACCAAAAACACAGCGAAGCCTATTTTTTTTTTATTTCTAGAATTATTTCTAGAAAAAAAAATGACATAGGGCTCCGCCATATTTTTGGTCCAGCCAGGTACAACTTGGCAGCTACGAACTGCCACCCACCCCCAGCTGCCTCGTCATACCTGGCTGGAACCAAAAATACAGCGAAGCCCTTTTTTTTTTTAATTTCTAGAACTAATCCTAGAAAAAAAATTACGTGGGGCTCCGCCATATTTTTGGTCCAGCCAGGTACAACTAGGCAGCTGGGGGCTGGAATCCTCAGCATAGTGAGGCCCAAGCGTTCTGGGCCCCCCATGCTGTGAATTGCAGCCCGCAGCCGCCCCAGAAAATGGCGCATTCATTGAAGCGCCATTTTCTGGCGCTGTACCCATGCTCTTCCAGTTGCCCTGGTGCCCGTGGCTAACTGGGTAATAAAGGGGTTAATGCCAGCTTTTTATTGGCAGCTGGCACTAAGCCCGAGATTCATAATATAGGGCCAATGTTAGACCCGCCATTAGGAATCTCTGGTAAATAGTCAGAAAATACACACAGAGAAAAATCTTTTTATTTGAAAAAAAACACAAGCAAAATTCGGACTCCATCTTTATTATAAAGATCCGACGTAGTCCACAACGAAGGTCCCATGACGCTCGATCGCCTCCGACGTAGTCCACAACGAAGGTCCCACGACGCTCGATCACCTCTGCTACATCCAGAGACTGCAGCAAGGGATCAAGTGTCCTCTTGTTGTAGTTTCTGGGGTCAGAGTCATGGTGCACGGTACGGCAGATCATTGCCATAAAGTGCACCATGACTGACCCCAGTGACTACAAGAGGACACTTGATCCTTTGTTGTAGTCTCTGGGGTCACAGTCATGAAGTACTGTATGGCAATAATCTGCCGTGCCGTGCTTCATGACTGTGACCCCAGAGACTACAACAAGGTATCGAGCGTCCTCTTGTTGTAGTCTCTGGGGTCAGAGTCATGGTGCACGGTACGGCAGATCATTGCCATACAGTGCACCATGACTGACAACAGTGACTACAACAAGAGGACACTTGATCCTTTGTTGTAGTCTCTGGGGTCACAGTCATGAAGTACTGTATGGCAATTATCTGCCGTACCGTGCTTCATGACTGTGACCCCAGAGACTACAAGGGATCAAGCGTCCTCTTGTTGTAGTCTCTGGGGTCAGAGTCATGGTGCACGGTATGGCAGATCATTGCCATACAGTGCACCATGACTGACACCAGTGACTACAACAAGAGGACACTTGATCCTTTGTTGTAGTCTCTGGGGTCACAGTCATGAAAGACTGTATGGCAATTATCTGCCGTACCATGCTTCATGACTGTGACCCCAGAGACTACAACAAGGGATCAAGTGTCCTCTTGTTGTAGTCTCTGGGGTCAGAGTCATGGTGCACAGTACGGCAGATCATTGCCAAACAGTGCACCATGACTGACCCCAGTGAATACAACACGAGGACACTTGATCCCTTGTTGTAGTCTCTGGGGTCACAGTCATGAAGTACTGTATGGCAATTATCTGCCGTACCGTGCACCATGACTCTGACCCCAGAGACTACAACAAGAGGACACTTGATCCTTTGTTATAGTCACTGGGGTCAGTCATGGTGCACTGTATGGCAATTATCTGCCGTACCATGCTTCATGACTGTGACCCCAGAGACTACAACAAGGGATCAAGCGTCCTCTTGTTGTAGTCTCTGGGGTCAGAGTCATGGTGCACGGTATGGCAGATCATTGCCATACAGTGCACCATGACTGACACCAGTGACTACAACAAGAGGACACTTGATCCCTTGTTACACACATGCACCCATCCATCCACGCATCCATGCACGCACCCATGCGCCCATCCATCCACGCACCCATGCGCCTATCCATCCACACACCCATCTATCTTTGCACCCACGCTCCTATGCACGCACCCATGCTCCCATGCACACACCCATGCGCCCATCCATCCACGCACCCATGCGTCCATCCATCCACGGACCCATGCGTCCATCCATCCATGCACCCATGCGTCCATCCATCCATGCACGCACCCATGCGCCTATCCCTCCACGCACCCATCCATCTTTGCGCCCATGCACGCACCCATGCGCCCATGCACGCACCCATGCGCCCATGTACGCACCCATGCATCCACCCATGAACATGCACACATACACAAACACACACACACACACATACGTACCTCTCTCAAGATCCTCCAGTGAGGAGGAGGAGCCTGGGAGAAGAGGAGGAGCGCCACACACGAGGAGCTGCGGCACCACGGAGGACGGGTGAGAGGGGACACGGGGGGGGGGGCACCAGGGCACCCGGGGCAGGAGGGGCAGGAGGGTTGCGGGGCACTAGGCACCCACCGGCTCCAGACCGCGCCGGTGCCTGCACCGGCGCCTGCAGCAGCGCCGGCATGCGGCAGGCTGCTGAGAGGGGATCGGTGCCGGTGCCGGTGCCCGGTGGTGGGTGGGGAGGTTAGCTTGGTCTCGGAGGGGCTGAGGAGGGGGAGAGCACCCGCGCACCCACCCTCCAAGCCTGATTGGAGAAATCCAATCAGATTTGGAGGGGAGAATCGCTCTGATTGGCAGTTCAGTTTAAACTGCCAATCAGAGCGAATTCAGCGACGAGGGGGAAATAGCCACCCCCCCAGGACAAAGTAGAGGTCCTCATGTTCCCGCGGCACCAGTGACATGTCACCGGCCCCGATCACCGGAGCCGCGGGAACGCGATCCTGCCATGACGTCGTGGGACGTCACAGGTCGGGAACGCATCGACTTCTATGACGTCCCACGACGTCACAGGTCGTGAAGGGGTTAATATAGGATGGGAACATTACTACACGTAGGGACCAGGGAGGATCATTACTTCAAGAAGGGGACCAGGATGAGGACATTACTGCAAGACGGGGACCAGTTTGGGGGACATTAATATACAATGGGGACCAGTATGGGGACAATACTACATAAAGGAGATTAGGGTGGGGACATTCCTACAAGAAGATCAGGATTTGTACTTTACTAGATTGAGCAAAAAATTCTGGTATTGCTAAAATGTCACTTAGGGTACCGTTACACGTCACAACACTGCATGCAATTTCACAGGCAATTTGCTGGTTGCAGTGTAATCACATTGTTTTACATTGTTTTGTTGTACAAATGTAACAATGTGTCCATGATTTCACTGCAACCAGCAAATTGCCTGTGAAATTGCATGCAATGTTGCGACGTGTAACGGTACACTTAGTCCTACAAGCAATGCGACCCCCCGATATCAATTTTTTTCTACGTGCGGCCCACCAACCCACCCGAGTTGAGATCTCTGGTCTAGATCATACCATGTTACACAGAATTAGAGCATTATATACCCAACCTGCTGCTCTGATTAAAATTAACGGAACAATGTCGGAACCCTTCCACATCAAAAATGGTACCCGTCAGGGATGTCTCTTATCCCCAATTCTCTGTCATATGTATGGAGGCTCTTGCCAATGCTCTAAGGAAAAACACTGTAGTTGGAGGACTGGTGACTGGAAATAGTGAGCACAAACTAGCGCTTTTCACAGATGATTTACTGTTGTTTATCATCAATCCCTCATCAGTATCCCTAACATCTTATCGGAACTGTGTAGGGACGCATAAGGAACTTCAAAATTAATACAGCAAAATCTGCAATGCTAAATATATCCCTCCCCGGGGTGGTGGTCGCACTGCTTAAACAAGAATTCCCATTCATATGGAAATCCGAACACTTAGACTATCTAGGAATCAAATTAACTAAAGACACCTCCTCATTATATCATTCTAACTATTCTACATTACTTGCACAGGTTGCTTAGGACCTCACTAAATGGAACAGACTAAAACTAACATGGCTAAGTAGGATGAACTGTATTAAAATGGATCTCCTTCCCAGACTCTTATATGTCTTCCAGACACTGCCCATTCTTCTTCCGGCTTCCTTTTTTTCCTGTCTTAAAACTCTGATTATAAGATTCATTTGGTCGCATGCACGCCCTAGGTTATCATAATACATGTTATGCAAGAGGCAGGCGACTGGAGGCACAGGACTCCCAGACCTTCAATTATACTATGCAGCCCCCATGTGTAAGTGCATATTAGACATTTTTGTTCAAGGCCGGGGCAGGAAATGGGTAGAGATTGAATCTAACAACTCCAGTATACCTCCTCTGGTGATTATCTGGTCTCCAGGTTCCACACATCCATCAACAGCATCATATATGATTAGACAGCTCCACACATTTCTAAAGCACCAACATCAATAACTGGGTTTAACTACCTTTCCAGACCCTTTGACACCTTTGTATGGCATTCCCTGTGGATAACTCTAGTACTTCTTTTCTGGGCGTTCCCAAATCTTCCCACCCTACTTTAACGGATTTCATCACCTCAAGCTCAAGACTCAAACCCTTACGTGACTTCTACCCTGACTCGACCCCTCCGCCTGGATCCTGGTTCCCTTATACTAGGCTCCATAGCTACATTCAATCCCTCCGCATGATTCACATTCAGCGCTCTCTGACAGCATTTGAAAAATTATGCAGGGACGACCTATCGGTTCCACACATAATTTCAGTCCTCTATGACATGTTTATAGGCTCTTCAGCTGGGGCTGGAACGTGGCCCTTAAGATTCATGGGGAAGTGGGACAACGAACTGGGAAGACACATTTCGGAGACAGAATGGGATAGAATTTTTTTGTTCACGTGGAAGGCATCTGTGGCGACCCACTAAGAGTGCACCACAGGAGGGTACTACACCCCCGACTGAAGGTGTCGTATTCTCTGTTCCAGTGGTGAGTAGGATAATCCTGAGGCTCCATGCACCACATGCAACACCTAGTATTAGAGGACCAATTAGGCACCCGTTCCTAGGGTAACCGGTCCTGGTGGGAGGAGAGCTAGGGTATATAGCAGTGGGGAAAGCAGCAAGGAGTTAGAACAGTTGAGAGATCTGACAAGAACAGAACAGTAACAGTCAAGTCGTGACAGGAGCTGCATAGAGCTGTGCAGAAGATGTAGCAGAGTGGGAGAAGAACGGGAAGAGGCGGAGACAGCTAACAGGGAGGGCACCGTCAAACTGGTAGCCCAGAAGAGAAAGAGAGAGGCAAAGTCAGAGCGGGCGATTCAAGGCCCGAGCCCAGTCCAAAACCCGGAGTACCGGCTCCAACGTGGTCCAGTTGGTCCAGCTCTGAACCACAGAACCCGGAGTGGTCGTAAGCTTCCTAGGAGCCCGATTCACAACCTACCAACCACCGCAGCTATACCGATGGTCCCACCATTGAGAGCCAGGAACTGTGAGTCCGGATCCATACGGGAACCCAACCGAAGGCCCTCAGTACTCTTGATGAGGTATAATAGAGCAGTGAGGCAGAAGGGACAGTGAGAGATAGAGAAAGTTACCTGTGGCGTCTTGGAGGGACACTACTCACCTCAGGAACCACCCGGTCCACTACTCGGCATTGAGAACTGTGTTACCGTGTATGCCATTGAACACCCGAGTAAATACCCGTACAGAGGAGCAACATGTCTGAGCCTTATTCCAAAATTGCCATTGATCTGCATTGGTTTCCAGAAACAACCGAGCTGCCCTATTCCAAGATTGCAGCTCACAGCTCCGGGGGCCCCGCTCGTCCTGTAGGGAGCGATACCATCTTGCTGCCACCCATCACCCCGGAGGACTAAGCAGTGCTGGTGTCATCACCGGAACCTACAGGTGGCGTCACGAACTAAAATTTTATTCCACTTTTATTATTTTATTTTTTCCCTTTTTATTGACCAAGGGGCCCACAGCCTCAGGCACCGAAACCGTGACCTACAAACTGCGCCTGAGACCTGAGTCCCCTGGCCCACGGTGAGTCACATCACCAGAAGCTCTCTCAAGAACGCAATTATAAGGTGGTGGCGGGGTGGTACAGGTGTCTAGTTGACATCCACAAAATTTTCCTGGAGACGCCGGATGCCTGTTGGAGGTGTCGGCAGGGAAGGGGCTCATACATCCATACCTGGTGGTGCCCGATAATTCAACCATTCTGGAAGGATGTGGGAGACTTCTTCCAGCGAGTAACATCTCAATGCACTCCCATGTCAGCTGAACTAGCCCTCCTGAATTTACACCACATGTCCATCTCCAAATTTAAAAATAACCTCCTCAGATATTTTTTGACTGCGGCTAGACGTTTAGTTCCAAGACACGGGAAACGATCTACTAGACCAGCCAGAGCAGATTTTGTATTGGAGCTCAATGAAATATGCAGAATGAAGGAATTAATAAGCCACAGCTGCAGGTGGACATCGTGGATCCTATACAGGGATACAGATGCTCTTGTTCGATGGATCGCTGAATAATTTCCACAGGCCCTTCTCAGGGGGATGAATTCGAGATACTGCCCCAGATATATACTTACATTTGATCCATTAGTCATCATATATACCAGTCTGCTCTAATACTCCTTTCCCTTCCTCTTTCCCTTCTCTTTCCTTTATTCTTTACTAGCTGGGTGCCCGATGCACATGCATCGGGATTCTAGAAGAGCGAGTCTCTGACTCGCAATGGCCGCTTCGCGGCCAATGCTTCGCGCTGCTAAGGCGACTCACCATGCCCGCTGCGTGGGCACAGCGAGTCGCCTTAGAACTGCTTGCAATGGCCGCTGCGCGGCCAATGCTTCGGGCGTATCCACATGACCACGCCGACTCGCATTTCGAGTGGACTCAGAAGGGGCAAAAAACCCATTCGCAATTATATAATAGATACTCTCTCTATCTCTATCTTGGTTATACAGTGTTGTCCAAAAGTATTGACGCCCCTGCAATTCTGTCAGATAATACTCAGTTTCTTCCTGAAAATGATTGCCATCACAAATTCTTTGGTATTATTATCTTCATTTACTTTGTCTTCAATGAAAAAACACAAAAATAATTGTCCTAAAGCCAAATTGGATATAGTTCCAACATAAAAAAGGGGGTGGACAAAAGTATTGGCACCGTTAGAAAAATCATGTGATGCTTCTCTAATTTGTGTAATTAACAGCACCTGTAACTTACCTGTGGCACCTAACAGGTGTTGGCAATAACTAAATCAAACTTGCAGCCAATTGACATGGATTCAAATTGACTCAACCTCTGTCCTGTGTCCTTGTGTGTACCACATTGAGCATGGAGAAAAGAAAGAAGACCAAAGAACTGTCTGAGGACTTGAGAAACCAAGTTGTGAGGAAGCATGAGCAATCTCAAGGCTACAAGTCCATCTCCAAAGACCTGAATGCTCCAGTGTCTACCGTGCGCAGTGTCATCAAGAAGTTTAAAGCCCATGGCACTGTGGCTACTCTCACTATATGTGGACGGAAAAGAAAAATTGACAAGAGATTTCAAGATTGTGCTGATGGTGGATAAAGGACCTCGACTAACATCCAAACAAGTTCAAGCTGCCCTGCAGTTCAAAGGTACAACAGTTTTAACCCATACTATCCGTCAGCATCTGAATGAAAAGGGACTGTATGGTAGGAGACCCAGGAAGACCCCTGTTCTTACCCCGAGACATAAAAAAGCCAGGCTGGAGTTTGCCAAAACTTACCTGAGAAAGCCTAAAACATTTTGGAAGAATGTTCTCTCTTTTTGGGCAAAGGCATCAACATAGAGTTTACAGGAGAAAAAAAGAGGCATTCAAAGAAAAGAACACAGTCCCTACAGTCAAACAAGGCGGAGGTTCCCTGATGTTTTGGGGTTGCTTTGCTGCCTCTGGCACTGGACTGCTTGACTGTGAGCATGGCATTATGAAGTCTGAAGACTACCAACAAATTTTGCAGCATAATGTAGGGCCCAGTGTGAGAAAGCTGGATCTCCCTCAGAGGTCATGGGTCTTCCAGCAGGACAATGACCCAAAACACACTTCAAAAAGCACTAGAAAATGGTTTGAGAGAAAGCACTGGAGACTTCTAAGGTGGCCAGCAATGAGTCCAGACCTGAAACCCATAGAACACCTGTGGAGAGATCTAAAAATGGCAGTTTGGAGAAGGCTCCCTTCAAATATCAGGGACCTGGAGCAGTTTGCCAAAGAAGAATGGTCTAAATTCCAGCAGAGCATTGTAAGAAACTCATTGATGGTTACCAGAAGCGGTTTATCGCAGATATTTTGGCTAAAGGTTGTGCAATAGTGATGGGCGAATCCTAAATTACTCGGAATCGCTTGACTCTAGCGAGTCCGAGCCCAGGACTCGCTACTCGTTGCGAGTCTAGCGAGTCCAATGTTAATGAATGGGGAAGCGAGTAATAGCGAGTAGTGTGAGATTTACAAATCGCAGATGTGTCTCGGAAGCTTCAGCCTGAAGCAATCCTAGTTTTGTCATTTATTTGCATTGGACTCGTTTACTTTGTAAGTAATCGCTGGGAAACTCGCACAGATAAGATCCTGTCTGCTCAGTGTGCTGGCTGCCAGCTCCAGGGTCCTAGAGCCCGCCTGCTGCCTGATGTAGCAGAGCTGAGATTGTTCTCAGTCTGCTCATTCCCTGTGTACAGACATGAATGTCTGTGCACAGAGATGATGTAGCAGAGCTGAGATTGTTCTCAGTCTGCTCATTCCCTGTGCATAGACATCTATATCTATGCACAGGGGATGTAGCAGAGAGGACATCGCGTTTTGGACTGCGTCGGACAGAAGAGGATTTTTTTAATTAAAGATGGAGTCCCTAATGGCTTTTTTTTTTATTTCTAATAAAAAAAATTTCTGTGTGTTGTGTTTTTTTAAAACTATTTAATAGAAATTCATAGCGGTCATGTCTAATATTGGCGTGACCGCCATAAATTTCGGGCTTAGGGCCAGCTGATAATACAAAGCTGGCCCTAACCTCTTTATTACCCAGCGTGCCACAGCCACCAGGGCCGCTGGAAGAGCAGGGTTCAGTGCCAGAGGATGGCGCTTCAATGAACGCGCCATCTTCTGGGGCGGCTGTGGGCTGCAATTTGCAGCGGGGGTGCCCAGAAAGCTTGGGCATCCCTGTGCTGCGGATTCCAACCCCCAGCTGCTTAGCTGTACCTGGCTAGACATAGAAATTGTGCGGAGCCCCACGCATTTTTTTTAAATTATTTCATGAAATTCTGAGATTCTGACTCTGACTCTGAGACTCTGACTCTGAAATTCATGAAATAATAAAAAAAAAATGCGTGGGGCTCCGCGCAATTTCTATGTCTAGCCAGGTACAGCTAAGCAGCTGGGGGCTGGAATCCGCAGCGCAGGGATGCCCAAGCTTTCTGGGCACCCCCCGCTGCAAATTGCAGCCCGCAGCCGCCCCAGAAGATGGCGCGTTATTTGAAGCGCCATCCTCTGGCGCTGAACCCCGCTCTTCCAGCGGCCCTGGTGGCGGTAGCACGCTGGGTAATAAAGGGGTTAATACCAGCTTTGTTATGCAAGCTGGTATTAAGCCCGAGATTCTTAATGTCAGGCCACGTTTGACCCAGCCACTAAGAATCTCCAATAAAGGGTTAAAAAAACACAACACAGAGAATTTTTTATTTGAAATAAAAAAAAAAGCCATTAGGGACTCCATCTTTAATTAAAAAAATCCTCTTCCGTCCGACGTAGTCCAAAACGTGATGTCCTCTCTGCTACATCCCCTGTGCATAGATATAGATGTCTATGCACAGGGAATGAGCAGACTGAGAACAATCTCAGCACTGCTACATCATGTCTGTGAGCAGGCGGGCTCTAGGACCCTTGAGCTGGCAGCCTGCACACAGAGAAGACAGCTGGACTCGGCTCGCAAAGAAACAGCAGTTACTTTGCGAGTTTCCCTGCTATCACTGGCACAGTAGCCGAGTCTAATGCAAACAATGGCAATCCTAGTTTTGTCAGCGTTTCTGACAAAACTAGGATTGATATTGATTTGCATTGGACTCGTGCGAGTAATCACTGGGAAACTCGCAGAGTACCGAGTCCTGCGAGTCCCTTACTACTCGCCGAATAACGAGTCCTAGAGAGTAGATTCGCCCATCCCTATTGTGCAACCAAGTATTAGGCTGAGGGTACCAATACTTTTGTCCGGCCCATTATTGGAGTTTTGTGTGAAATGATCAATGTTTTGCATTTTGCTTCATTCTCTTTTGTGTTTTTTCATTGAAGACAAATTAAATGAAGATAATAATACCAAAGAATTTGTGATTGCAATCATTTTCAGGAAGAAACTGAGTATTATCTGACAGAATTGCAGGGGTGTCAATACTTTTGGCCAACACTGTATGCTCAGGTCCTTTTAAGACCTATTTTCTCATGACATTTGACTAATTGAGTTAGACTTTTAGGTCTAGACACAGCAATATGGACACCTCTTAATTAATCTACTACAACTACAACTACTATCGTTAATGTTCCATACTGTACTAAGGACGATTTTATGCCCGTTTGGGAATATTCTATTTGTGTATAACATGCCATTACCATAATTTGTTATCTATCATTAGGTATTACTCTATTTTTTATGGACCTCTTTGGTCAATGTCACCAAAACCGATATATGAACATGCGTTGATATGTCTTTTGTTAAATTTTTGACAATAAAACTTGATTTACCCTAAAAAGTCCTATGTACATCATGTAACAAAAACTAATCTAAACAAAACTTTGTGATGAAAAAAATGAAAGAAGTTATGGTTTTCCTTAAATACTGAAAAAAAAATATTTCTTATGCAAAAAGCGTTTTGTTTTTGTGCAAATATAGTGAAACATCAAAACGATATACATTTGTTATCTCTATAAGCATAACAACTTGCAGAATAAAGATAACATGTTAGATATGCCCTGACTAAAATGACTAACAACTTACATCCAAAGCTACCAAACAATTTTCTAATCTCCTCCTTCTAGACTTGCCCTCTGCCTTCGACACAGTCAACCACTCTTGTCTGCGGCCACAATGGACTGGGTACTCAGATCTCGGGCGGTCGGGTGCAAGGATGTCACGGGTGGTCCGTGCCTGAGTCTGTGCCCTTGGGTGACAATGAAAAGGGATATATTTTCAGAGATTAAAGTTATTGTCAGTCGTGACGCCACCTGTAGGTCCAGTGATGGCAGCGACGCTGCTGAGACCTCCGGGGGATGGGCGGCAGCAAGGTGTTGTGGCTCTCTACAGGAAGAGCGGGGTCCCCGGGGCTGTATGGACGGATGGTGGAGTAGGGCAGCGCAGTCAATGTGGTGTGGGACTGGAATGATGAACACACACAGAAAGTCTCTTTTGGTACCTTTACTGATGGAAACCGGTACACGTCCAGGGATGGAGGGTACACTTTGGGACTTTCACGTCGAGTGAGGTATAGGCCTCCTTGTCCTGTTCCTTCTTTCTAGTCTGGTGTGTGAAACCAAGCCTGACCTTCTGCGTCTTTTACACTCGTGTTGCTGCACTGAGGACTCTCTCTTGGCTACCGCTATCTCTCCTACAGTCCCTGGCTCTCATATGTGGGTGCTGCGGGTGTCCGGGAAGCTAAGCCTCCCTCAGGTACTGGATTCTCTGCTAGGCTGATCTCTTTCCCTTTGTGCAGACTCGGTCTCCAGTGATCGGTGTTCTGGTGGGGTGAGCTGGTATGGCTCCTCTGCCCCCTTTGAAGTGTTCCTCGCCTCTGCTTGCGGTCCTCACTCTCTGGACTCTCACACTAGCTCTGGAGGTGCACTGGTGTCGGGTCTAACACGGCTCCGGGTAACCAGTTTTAGCTCACTAGACATTGAGCTGACTTCACAGTTCTCCTAGTAACTGCACACTCTGGCTTACTCCACCCCCAGCACCTGTATTCTAGGGGATCTGGCTTAACAGCAACCAGTAGAGCTCCCCCTACAGGCCTGGAGTGGAAGGTGTTGGGTGTATTGTGAGTACCAGACATAGAAATCCCTTAGTATACTAGTTGGTTCTGTGGCTTACCTGGTACAGGGCGCCACACTCTCTCCTACTACAGATCCTCTCTTTACTTAGCGACAAAGACCTTGCCCTAACCTGGACCTCCTCATACCTTTCTGACCTCACATTTAGCGTTTCCCACTCCTTCACTACCTCCTCATTCTGCCTTCTTTCTGTTGAAGTCCTTCAAGGCTCCATACTAGGATCTCTACGCTTCTCCATTTATACCCTTGGCCTGGGTCAACTTATAAAGTCCAATGGCTTCCAGTACTATTGATACGCTGATGAAACTCAGATCTACCTCTCTGGTTCAGATGTCACCTACCTGCAGTCCAGAATCCCAGAGTGTCTATCAGCCATTTCCTCCTTCTCCTCTCGTTTCCTAAAGCTTAATGTGGACACATTTTAACTCATTATCTCATCTCCATCTTATGTATTCTCTATCACAGTTAATGGCATCATGCTCTCGTCTGCAGCTGAAATCCACTGCCTCGGAGTAACCCTTGACTCTGTCGTTGGAGCAAATCCTCTCTATACCACAGCCGTCGGCTCTGTGCCCCACTCTATGATACAAGGGTTATAGAGAGGAGCATCTCCAGGGCACAGAGACCTGGGCTGCGGACCTCAGCTCCACTGACTATGGCCACAGGGTGAGCGCACACACATGCAGCAGTCCCCTCCTGCACTGACAGTGTACCGAATCTCCTTCACAGCTTTGGCACAGTGTGTCAGTGGAGCAGGGGACCGCTGTGTACAATGGGGTGGGTGGTGACATTAGGTGCTGGGGTGGGCCTGTAGCAGTCTGGGGGTGGCCAAGCATACTGTAGACTGGGGAAGAGGGCGTGTTTGTTGGAGTTTGGGCGTAATGTCCAGTTCTGCATTTCCATGAAAGCTCCAACACAGACACGCCTCCTGGACGTTCTCTGGCTGCCACAAATAGGTGATATCTGATTAACTATGCAAAATGTTGACAGGATGTATATTACAAACTGTCAACATTTTGCAGCATGGATACACACACAAATTATCCAAAAAGCCCGGACAACCCATTTAAATTAATTAAACTGCCAACTTATTTAAATTTATGTGAATTTTAAGAAAATAAATGCCTTTGATCCAACAAGGTATTTTAAAATTACTGTATAAACATAGCACTATACACTGGAGATCAAAATTAGAGAACATCACACACCTTCCTTAATGTTAATGTGTTGTCCTATGTGAAAATATCCTAACATGAGTAAATTAGCAGTATTTTCAGCTTATTTCATAAACTGAATATATTCTAAATCACAGAATAAAAATGTAAATGAGAGAAATACAAAAGAACACTGATCAAAATTTGAGAACACTTTCAGATAAGTACAAGTTATTGGGTGTTAATCTGGTACCAGTGTGGATTTCCTTAATTAACTGACAAAGCCTGTTTAACAGGCAGCCTAACTTTCCATTTTGCACTTACTTTGCAAAAATGGTCTGCCATTAAAAAGTAAGTGAAATCCTCCAGCAGCAAGTTGTCCAGATGAAGGGGTCCCCCCAGGGCCGGACTGGGACCAAAAAGCAGCCCTGGAAAACAAACCCCACCAGCCCACATACTATAACACCCATTGTGGCACCCCAGAGTCACAGTGCCCCAGTGTCACCATTGTTAGGTGTCACCAGAGAGCAGTAAGAGGTATTCCACTCAGGCAACACGCAAACAACACCAACACCTCCCAGACAGAAGGGGGAGACCAAGCCCAGCTTCAGGGTGAGTTCCCCTATATATTCTGCTCTGGGGAGGAGCAAGTCAGTGCACATAGGAGCAGCACTGTGAAGACATCCTGGTGGACTGGAAGCTGCTTAGATCGTCCCAGGATCGCTCACTTGTTCCAGGCCTAAGGCTAGGGTCTGAGGAAATAGTGGAGAAAGAAACTTACCGGGAGGCTGCACCACCCTGTGCTTCCCTCCGCGAGAGGAACAACGCAAGAACGGACACTGGGGTCCGAGACTGTGCAGGTTCACACACACCGACAGTCAACTCCGGAGAGTGGGGGACTCCAGATTCTCCAGCTACACGGTACCAGGGACACAGCAACGTATTAGAATCCAGGGTGGGGTAGAGAAGTGGAGGACTCAAGTTGCCTGTTATACTGGTAGATGCAGACAGGGCCAGCAGCCTAGCTTAAGCAACTGCAGGGGCCGCAACACAAGCGCAGTGAGGAAGCCAATACGACCCGGCCGGGTGAGAATTACCTCAAACTGTACTCCAGACTCCGTGGACAGTTTATAACATCTGCCTTAACTCCAGTAGAGGGACTGAGAAAACGCATATCAGTGAGTCTGCCTGTTGATTGCGCCTGTTGCCCTGTGCTCTATAATGGAACCTTATACCTGCAGAGCCACCGACTACCAGCACCGTGGAGAGCTGCAGCAAAGTAAGTGACTGTGTGAATCACGATCCCTCACAAAGCACCATTCCAATACCACCACTCCTGCCCTGGGGACCCTCAGCCCTACCCGAGGAGGGCTTACCATCCACGCTGCCCCAAGTCACCGTCCCCAGCAGGAATACGGCAGCGGTGGTTCTACTGACCACATACCCCGGGTGGCATCACGACAAATCCCCCATAAATAACCCCTTTTTGGACTGATCCCAGGCCACTACCATGATACCCCAGAGAGACAGCACCGGCCCGGTGCCCGATACACCATAGCCTGGGGACGCATCACCATCAGCCCCAATCAGTGAAATTTGCTTTCACGTTGTCATGGCCTCATCACTTTCTTAAAGAACTTATCTGAAGAGCCACATGTGAATGGTGCAGCAAAGGGAATAATCAACCGCAGCTCCATTTACTTGGTGATCTTCAAAGCCTCATTTCTTGAAATTGTGGGTTCCCAGCAGTCAGATACACAGCGAAGGGAAAGTCATCACCTATACAGAAGAGAAGTGATGACTTCCATATTGGAGATAATCAATTTAAACAAAAGTTAAATGCTGAAAATCAAAGTCCAATACTGCCTCTCTGACAACAGGAAAGGCAAAGTGGTACTGTGCAATGTACAGTGTTGGCCAAAAGTATTGACACCCCTGCAATTCTGGCAGATAATACTCAGTTTCTTCCAGAAAATGATTGCAATCACAAATTCTTTGGTATTATTATATTAATTTAATTTGTCTTCAATGAAAAAAACACAAAAATAATTGTCCTAAAGCCAAATTGGATATAATTCCACACCGAACATAAAAAAGGGGGTGGACAAAAGTATTGGCACTGTTAGAAAAATCATGTGATGCTTCTCTAATTTGTGTAATTAACAGCACCTGTAACTTACCTGTGGCACCTAACAGGTGTTGGCAATAACTAAATCACACTTGCAGCCAATTGACACGGATTAAAGTTGACTCAACCTCTGTCCTGTGTCCACGTGTTTACCACATTGAGCATGGAGAAAAGAAATAAGACCAAAGAACTGTCTGAGGACTTGAGAAACCAAATTGTGAGGAAGCATGAGCAATCTCAAGGCCACAAGTCCATCTCCAAAGACCTGAATGTTCCTGTGTCTACCATGCGCATGTGTCATCAAGAAGTTTAAAGCCCATGGCACTGTGGCTAATCTCCCTAGATGTGGACGGAAAAGAAAAATTGACAAGAGATTTCAACGCAAGATTGTGCGGATAGTGGGTAAAGAACCTCGACTAACATCCAAACAAGTTCAAGCTGCCCTGCAGTCCAAGGGTACAACAGTGTCAACCCGTACTTTTCGTCGGCATCTGAATGAAAAGGGACTGTATGGTAGGAGACCCGGGAAGACCCCACTTCTTACCCCGAGATATAAAAAGTCAGGCTGGAGTTTGCCAAAACTTACCTGAGAAAGCCTAAAACGTTTTGGAAGAATGTTCTCTCTTTTTGAGCAAAGGCATCAACATAGAGTTTACAGGAGAAAAAAAGAGGCATTCAAAGAAAAGAACACTGTCCCTACAGTCAAACATGTGGAGGTTCCCTGATGTTTTGGGGTTGCTTTGCTGCCTCTGGCACTGGACTGCTTGACTGTGAGCATGGCATTATGAAATCTGAAGACTGCCAACAAATTTTGCAGCATAATGTAAGGCCCAGTGTGAGAAAGCTGGGTCTCCCTCAGAGGTCATGGGTCTTCCAGCAGGAAAATGACCCAAAACACACTTCAAAAAGCACTAGAAAATGGTTTGAGAGAAAGCACTGGAGACTTCTAAGGTGGCCAGCAATGAGTCCAGACCTGAATCCCATAGAACACCTGTGGAGAGATCTAAAAATGGCAGTTTGGAGAAGGCATCCTTCAAATATCAGGGACCTGGAGCAGTTTGCCAAAGAAGAATGGTCTAAAATTCCAGCAGAGCATTGTAAGAAACTCATTGATGGTTACCGGAAGTGGTTGATCGCAGTTATTTTGGCTAAAGGTTGTGCAACCAAGTATTAGGCTGAGGGTGCCAATACTTTTGCCTGGCCCATTTTTGGAGTTTTGTGTGAAATGATCAATGTTTTGCTTTTTGCTTCATTCTCTTTTGTGTTTTTTCATTAAAGACAAATTAAATGAAGATTGCAATCACAAATTCTTTGGTATTATTATCATTTTCAGGAAGAAACTGACTATTATCTGACAGAATTGCAGGGGTGTCAATACTTTTGGCCAACACTGTATATACAGAATTATACAGATACTGAGGATTACACGCAGACAGAATTACCAGACAAGGGAATTTAAACGGACAAGACATCAATGTATATATATAGACATAATCCATATACAGGAAAAGAGGCTTGGTACAAAAGGATCCCAGAGGAATAACACTTGTAGATTCTAATGTTAGATCCACCATACAAAGGAAAGAAATTAACGATTGTAGAAGAAAAAAGGAAATAAATAGGATCAGTAAGGCAATTATAGAAAACTCACAATATCATAGTTGATAAGGTAAAGAATATCTATACCGTGTTAGCCAGTAGATAGAAAAATATATTGCAATCTGAGAGTCCTCAGTGGTTGATACCTTTAATGGCTAACTGAAAAGATGGTAAACATAGCAAGCTTTCGAGACGACTCAGGTCTCTTCTTCAGGCTGATAATGACACAAATTCTGAAGACACATACATTTATACATAAGGAATAGAGAAAAAAAAAAAAAAAAAGGGGAAAGAAGAGAACAGAAAAAAAAATGGCAAAACAGTGTTATTTGCTCTGGTGGATATGACAGGTGACGCAAAGCAGAGTTGGGTAGGGAGGGGTGGAGGGGCAGGGACAGAGAAAGCAGATTTCTAAGATAAGCGGAACCAATGTATTAGGTAGATGGTTAGTAACCCATGGAGACCTGAAAATAGTTAAGTTGTGGAGAGCAGACTAAGTGACAGAGTTCACAGAAGTGTCAGGAGTTCATTGTCCTACGATTTCAGTGTGTAGCAAGCTGTCTCCAAATGCACTTTCATTTTATATATAAAATGCATGAATCTGCTATCCCCAAATGTCCGTTCATTTTACATAGAATCCCATAAATCCATGTGAAATATTTAATCCGGTTTCGAGTGTGTTGAAGGTTGTTATCAATTTGTATTCCCAAATTCTTCTCTCTCTCTGAGATTTGAAGTCACTCTTTAAGATGAGCAGCCTCATATCGGATTCAGTGTTGTGCTCAGAGCTGCAAAAATGCTTTGCTACAGGTAGATCCATACGCTTTTCTTTTATTGAGTGGCGATGAGAATTCATTCTTGTTCTGAATTTTTGCCTGGTCTCACCTACGTACATGCCACCTGTTGGGCATTTGGTACATATGATTAAATACACCACATTGCTTGTGGTGCAGCTGAAGTTACCTGGGATCTTGTAGTCCTGATCTGTCCCAGGAATCCTTATCTTGTCGGTTGTCATTATAGATAAACAGGTTTTGCACTTTCTCTGGTTGCAGGGAAAGGTTCCTGTTGCTGCTGGAGAGGACAGGGAGCTTCTCACAATGATGTTTTTTAGATTCGGAGGTTGTCTAAAACACAAGAGTGGGGGATCCGGAAATATTGATTTTAGTCGGGCATCTTTTTGTAGGAGTGGTTGCAGTTTCCGTTCAGCTCCTCTTAGCACCTCCAGACTTGGATTGTAGGTGACTACGAGAGGAACTCTGTTGTTCTCTTCTCTAGTTTTGTAATGTAGGAGATGATTCCTTGATATTCTGGTGGCTCTTGTAATCTGGTTCTCGATTGTTCTTGGATGGTAGCCCTGGTTCAAAAAGGTCTTTCTGAGGTCCTCAAGGTGATTGTCTCTATCTGTAGGGTTGGAACATATCCGATTGTATCTGATGGCCTGGCTGTACACAATAGAGTTTTTTATGTGCTTTGGATGAAAGCTGTCCCATCGGAGATATGTTGGACGGTTAATTGGTTTCCGGTACAAGGATGTCTCTATTTCATTGTTCTGTAGCTTAATGATGGTGTCCAGAAAGCTGACTTCAGTGCAGGAGTAGTTGAGTGTTAAGTTAATGGTGGGGTGAAATTGATTAAAGTGTTCGTGGAACGTCTTCAGCTGTTGCTCAGACTCCGTCCAGATGATCAAGATGTCATCAATATAACGGTAGTAGGCCAGAGGCCTGATAGGGCAAGAGGATAAAAAGTCACCTTCAAGCTTGGCCATGAAAAGGTTTGCATATTGTGGTGCCATTTTGCTCCCCATTGCTGTGCCAGTCTCCTGTAAATATATGTTGTCGTCAAATCTAAAGTAATTGTGCGTGAGGATGAATTTTGTGAGTTCCACCACAGAGTCAGCATCAATCCCTGTGTTCTCCAGGAAGGTTTTGCAGGCATTTAATCCATCCTGGTGTGGGATGTTGCTGTACAGAGATTCCACATCCATGGTGGCGAGGATGGTTCCTTCTGGTAGAGGACCTATTGCTGACAGTTTATTCAATAGGTCAGTTGTGTCCTGAATGTAGCTGGGTGTCTCTTTTACCAGGGGTTTGAGAACACCCTCTATCCACCCAGAAATTTGTTCGGTGAGGGTGCCTACACATGAAATGATTGGTCTCCCTGGATTTCCTGGTTTGTGAATTTTGGGAAGCATGTAGAATGTGCCTGTTCTTGGACTTACTGGTAGAAGGTCATCAGCTCTTACGGATACGTCAGGTAGACAAGAAACCAGCCTTTTTAATTCCTTGTAATAGTCCTGTGTGGGGTCAGACTGCAATTTCTTGTAGTAACGTGTGTCCGTCAGTTGTCTGTTTGCTTCCTTCAGGTAGTCAGATTTGTTCATCATGACTATTGCACCACCCTTGTCTGCAGGCTTAATGATGATTTCTTTGTTAGTTTTCAAGGACCGTACGGCCCTTCTCTCCTGGGCATTGATATTGGATGGTGGACTCTTGTGTGTATCTAAAATAGTGGATTTTACCAAATGTCTGAAAGTGTCTATATAGTTGTTCAAGTGTGAGTTACGCTTAAGATCAGGTGTCCAGTCTGAACTTTTCTTTTTGGTTGTCGGGATCCTTGTTCCTTCGGCCCAGTTGAGTTCGGAATCCTCTTTGTCGCTGAAAAATTCCCTTAGGCGTAATCTCCTGAAGTAATCCTCCATGTCGCTGCACAGTTCAATTTTATCCAGAGCTTTAGTAGGACAAAAGGAGAGTCCCCTAGAAAGCACAAAAAGTTCCAACTTGTTGGGTTTGTAATCCGAAAGGTTGATAACACAATTAGATGCTTTCTGACAGGAGGAGTTGTCCCAGTTGTCAGGATGTGTCTTTGTTTTGTTTGTATTGAGTCCTGAATTGATGCGCAGTCTGTGTAATTTCTTTTCCTTGTTCTGAATCAGACGAGTTTGTAATTTATGGTAAAATTGTTGTAGATTATGTTCCATGTCTTCTGTAAGTGTGTTCCTCCATGTTTTCAATTCCCCCTGGATGTTACTTTTGATGTTGTAGTAGACATGCAAAAGGTGGTTCCTTAGTCTCTCCGAGGTCCTGTGGCAAAGGTTTCGTGCATACTGAGTATTATAGGTGTGCAGAAGTGGATTTGTAATCCAGAGTCCTTTGGGAATCAGATTCTCCTTCTTACATTTGGAAAGAAAGAATATGTCACTGTCCAGTTGTGCACGTTTCTTTAGAAGTGTCTTTAAATCCATAAAGATTCGGTACATTCCGGTATCCTCCATTTTGATAAGGTAAAGAATATCTATACCGTGTTAGCCAGTAGATAGAAAAATATATTGCAATCTGAGAGTCCTCAGTGGTTGATACCTTTTAATGGCTAACTGAAAAGATGGTAAACATAGCAAGCTTTCGAGACGACTCAGGTCTCTTCTTCAGGCTGATAATGACACAAATTCTGAAGACACATACATTTATACATAAGCAATAGAGAAAAAAAAAAAAAAAAAAAAAAAAAGGGGAAAGAAGAGAACAGAAAAAAAAATGGCAAAACAGTGTTATTTGCTCTGGTGGATATGACAGGTGACGCAAAGCAGAGTCGGGTAGGGAGGGGTGGAGGGGCAGGGACAGAGAAAGCAGATTTCTAAGATAAGCGGAACCAATGTATTAGGTAGATGGTTAGTAACCCATGGAGACCTGAAAATACTTAGTTAAGTTGTGGAGAGCAGACTAAGTGACAGAGTTCACAGAAGTGTCAGGAGTTCATTGTCCTACGATTTCAGTGTGTAGCAAGCTGTCTCCAAATGCACTTTCATTTTATATATAAAATGCATGAATCTGCCATCCCCAAATGTCCGTTCATTTTACATAAAATCCCATAAATCCATGTGAAATATTTAATCCGGTTTCGAGTGTGTTGAAGGTTGTTATCAATTTGTATTCCCAAATTCTTCTCTCTCTCTGAGATTTGAAGTCACTCTTTAAGATGAGCAGCCTCATATCGGATTCAGTGTTGTGCTCAGAGCTGCAAAAATGCTTTGCTACAGGTAGATCCATACGCTTTTCTTTTATTGAGTGGCGATGAGAATTCATTCTTGTTCTGAATTTTTGCCCGGTCTCACCTACGTACATGCCACCTGTTGGGCATTTGGTACATATGATTAAATACACCACATTGCTTGTGGTGCAGCTGAAGTTACCTGGGATCTTGTAGTCCTGACCTGTCCCAGGAATCCTTATCTTGTCGGTTGTCATTATAGATAAACAGGTTTTGCACTTTCTCTGGTTGCAGGGAAAGGTTCCTGTTGCTGCTGGAGAGGACAGGGAGCTTCTCACAATGATGTTTTTTAGATTCGGAGGTTGTCTAAAACACAAGACACAAATTGATAACAACCTTCAACACACTCGAAACCGGATTAAATATTTCACATGGATTTATGGGATTTTATGTAAAATGAACGGACATTTGGGGATGGCAGATTCATACATTTTATATATAAAATGAAAGTGCATTTGGAGACAGCTTGCTACACACTGAAATCGTAGGACAATGAACTCCTGACACTTCTGTGAACTCTGTCACTTAGTCTGCTCTCCACAACTTAACTAAGTATTTTCAGGTCTCCATGGGTTACTAACCATCTACCTAATACATTGGTTCCGCTTATCTTAGAAATCTGCTTTCTCTGTCCCTGCTCCTCCACCCCTCCCTACCCGACACTGCTTTGCGTCACCTGTCATATCCACCAGAGCATATAACACTGTTTTGCCATTTTTTTTTCTGTTCTCTTCTTTCCCCTTTTTTTTTTTCTCTATTGCTTATGTATAAATGTATGTGTCTTCAGAATTTGTGTCATTATCAGCCTGAAGAAGAGAATATCATAGTTGCGATTCAGACCTCTAGGGGACAATGATTGTAGTTTGTATATCCAGTGGGCTTCGCGTATCCGCATTAGTTTCTGGAGATTACCCCCCTACGTGGTAGGGTTACCCCTTCTAGCACTTGATATTTAAGTTGAGAGACTCTATGTCCCAAAGTGTTAAAATGGTAAGGTAATGGTAAGGCATTTTTCTCACACCAAATGTTCGATTTATGCTGGGATATCCTATCCCTAATATGTTGGGACGTCTCACCCACATAAATGAGCCCACAGGGGCATTTAATAGCATAAATAACTTTGGTCGAATTACAAGTAAAAAAAAACATGGATGGGGATACCCTAATCATGTGTGGGTGGTAGACTTTATCTCCTTTTGTAATGTTATTACACTGAAGACAATTCAGACACGGAAAGGTCCCATTTTTCCTAGTTGATAAAAAGGATTGGCGAGTAACTTTAAAGGGAACCAACCACCTCAGATCACCCTAATACACAGTTAATACGTGTCCCTGCACCCTAAGGATACGTTTCCAGCACTGTTTTTGTGTAATATCTTGCATTAGTATAACCGATATAAAGACTTTATAAAGTTACTAGCCTGAAGACTTCTGGGCGTATCCCTCCTTCTGTTATACTTCAGGGCTGTACATTGCATGGCTGCGCTCCCCCTCCCTTCCGTGCCTGCTGCCCTGCCCTGATGGGCGTGATCATTATCTCCTCTGCACAGAGGGAGGGGGAGCGCAGCCATGCAATGCACAGCCCTGAAGTATAACAGAAGGAGGGATACGCCCAGAAGTCTTCAGGCTAGTAACTTTATAAAGTCTTTATATCGGTTATACTAATGCAAGATTTTACACAAAAACAGTGCTGGAAACGTATCCTTAGGGTGCAGGGACACATGTTAACTGTGTATTAGGGTGATCTGAGGTGGTTGGTTCCCTTTAATAGCTGAACCTACATCTGCTCTTATTAACCTCCCTAACGGTTTTCCCGAGTCTCTCTCGGGTTGAAAATGTTGTACCCAAAGCGATTACCCCGAGGGAGACTCGGGGTAAGTGCCTATTGTGACATCTGAGCCCCTCTTACCCCATCCTGGTGGTCTAGCGGTGTCCCCTTGTCATCTCCGTGTCCTTCCCGATGGAGGCTGCCATGTTGCTTCCGGGATCCGTCTCTCTGAGCCGCAGAGGCTCATGGGAGGCCGGCCTTAAAGTGACACACACATAAAGAAAGTTAAAAAAAAAAAAAAAGTGAAATTCAGTGAGAATTCCTGTCAGACTCGGATATATCATTGTATACACTGAGATCTGACTTTTTCTCATCTTCACTGCGTATTTTGCTATCATGGCAGCAAAGCGTCGCAGCTCCAAAGCGGCTGTGAATGCGATGGATGACAGCGGCAGCGACATCGAGCCATTTGCGGACGTAAGCAACGACAGCGATTCGTGGCAGGAATCGTCTGACAGCGACAGCGACGATGGTCCACCTGACCTCCGTGATGCCCGCACTTGGTGCCATATTGACTGCAGCCTGGATGAGGTACCGCCGCCAAGATTCCCCTTTACCGGATCACCAGGTATGAAGGTGGACATTGACCCCAGTGACCCCTTGGCGTACCTCAAGTAATTCCTGACGGACGACGTCATTGCCAAAATTGTCGCCGAGACAAATCGGTATCAGCAGCAGTCCGCTACTGCGCACACCCGTTTTCCCGTAACAGGAAATGGGAACCGGTGACCAAAGAGAACATTTGGCAGTTCCTGGGACTAATTATTCTTCAGGGGGTGGTGGGGAAACCCCTGCAGAAATGGTATTGGACCACCAAAATTTAAATTTGCTGTGACGATTTTCTCTGATCATGAAATACCTCCATTTCACCAACAATGAGGATTTTGACGCAGCCTCAAATCCGGCGCCAAAGCTCAAAAAAATCTGGGAGGTGTACCAGCTGATCCGCAGTAATTTCCAGCAGGCCTATGTGCCAGACAGAGACGTCAGTGTGGATGAAAGTCTGATGGCTTACAAGGGTCGCCTCAGCTGGATCCAGTATATTGCGTCCAAGAGAGCCCGGTTTGGCGTAAAATCGTATATGCTCTGTGAGTCGGCCACCGGCTACATCTGGAATTCGGTCATCTACACCGGAAAGGGCACAAAATTCAACCCCAGGTACAGCAGCTATGGGATGGCAACGTCATCAGTCCTCACCCTGCTTGAGCCGTTGCTGAATCAGGGGTATTGTGTCACAACGGACAATTTTTACACCTCACCTCAGCTGTACGAGTGCTTGATCAAGCACAAGACGGATGGCTATGGAACTGTTAGGGCCAACCGGCGTGACCTGCCATCCATGTTTGGCAACAAAAACTAAAGACCGGAGAAATGTGGCCTGGCAGAAAGGCAAGATGATGGCGATGCGCTGGCGGGACAAGAAAGACGTGTGCCTCATGAGTACAGTCCATAACACCTCCACTGCCATGGTCCACACAAGAGGTGGGAAAGACATCATGAAGCCACAACTGGTCATCGACTACAATTCCACCATGGGAGGAGTCGACAGAGCTGACCAGGCAATGACATTCTATCCGGCGATGCGGAAGCAGCAAAAAAAATATTATAAAAAAATATTCCGCCATCTCTTGGAACAATGCCTGTGGAATGCCTTTGTACTCCACAAAAAAATGAGTGACGGGCCTCTTGTTCATGCAGACTTTGTGTGGAAGGTGGCGCAACGGATTTTCGAAACAAACCCGCCATCCGTTTCTGGGAACAGATCTGGGCGTCGTGCCAGTGTAAACCCTGGACGCCTAACTGGTCGCCACTTTGTGGACTTCGTTCCACCAACGGACAAAAAGGCAGCACCTACGAGGATGTGCGTGGTGTGCTGCTCAAAGCACGACGGCAAGGGCAAGAAAGTCCGCATGGAGACCCGATATCATTGCCCGGACTGTGACGTGGGTCTGTGTGTCGTCCCGTGCTTCAAAATCTACCACACACAGGATGTGTACTAATTTTTGCGTTGTTTGACAGGTTTCATGTATTATTTTATTTTATTACATTTTATTATTTATTATTTATTTTATTAACATTTTATTATTTATTATTCAATAAGAGTAGTCATTATTGAATACATTTATTTTTTTTAATGATAATTCATGATTTTATGTGTCATACTTTATCACATCTCAGAGGTCTACTAGAGTCTTCTTTGATCAGGTAATTACTAAGAATTGCAGCCCTACTGTACATAACACAAAATTTCCATAAAAAAAAAATGTAACGCTTTTAGCATAAAATTCCAGAATTATTCGTAACGCCAGGGAGGTTAAACGATCCTTAAGATTTTTAAAGGGTTAACAGAAAGTGCTGGGTTTCATAGATCCACCGCGCTGACCTCCAGTGAAGACAAACAGAGTGATGTATAAAACTCTATTTAATGGGTAATTTGCCTACCGGTTTCGTGATTTCAGTTATCACTTCATCAGGGCATCCTTAAGATTTTTGGCTCTCCTGAAACAAGGTAAAAAGGAGTCCTGAAATTCAGGAATCGTAGGGTAACCTGATCTTAAAATGCCCCAAAATTTTCGTATGGAAGCATGTACCAAGCCTCTTTTCCTGTATATGGATTATGTCTATATATATACACATTAATGTCTTGTCCGTTTAAATTCCCTTGTCTGAACAAGGCCTTTTTTTCCATACAGCTTATGTGAAAGAACATATCATCTTCGTTGAAGTAGCTTGTTGACCAGAATTAATGGTAGAAATCTCTATTTTCCTTTTATTCAGTGTTACTTTATGGTACATGAATATTGATCATGTAAAATGTATTTTCTTTGTTCTTTTTAGCAACTTAGGAAGGCCATTAGGCTGAAACGTTTTGCTTTATGATTCTGTCCACATGAGCTGCTAAAATAAAGAAATGTTTCCAATTCTATATTCAATGCCAAGTTAATTCATTATAATTTACAACGGGTTGGAAACCCTACTTGAGCACCTACTCTTAGGTCGATAATATTTTTTCTTATTCAAACAAGTTCAAGCTGCCTTGCAGTCCGAGGGTACAGCAGTGTAAACCCGTACTATCCGTCGGCGTCTGAATGAAAAGGGACTGTATGGTAGGAGACCCAGGAAGACCCCTGTTCTTACCCCAAGACATAAAAAAAGCCAGGCTGGAGTTTGCCAAGACTTACCTGAGAAAGCCTAAAACGTTTTGAAACAATGTTCTCTGGTCAGATGAGACAAAAGTAGAGCTTTTTGGGCAAAGGGATCAACATAGATTTTACAGGAGAAAAAAAGAGGCGTTCAAAGAAAAGAACACAGTCCCTACAGTCAAACATGGCGAAGGTTCCCTGATGTTTTGGGGTTGCTTTGCTGCCTCTGGCACTGGACTGCTTGACCGTGTGTATGGCATTATTAAGCCTAAAAACTACCAACAAATTTTGCAGCATAATGTAGAGCCCAGTGTGAGAAAGCTGGGTCTCCCTCAGAGGTCTTGGGTCTTCCAGCAGGACAATGATCCAAAACACACTTCAAAAAGCACTCGAAAATGGTTCGAGAGAAAGCCCTGGAGACTTCTAAGGTGGCCAGCAATGAGTCCAGACCTGAATCCCATAGAACACCTGTGGAGAGATCTAAAAATGGCAGTTTGGAGAAGGCATCCTTCAAATATCAGGGACCTGGAGCAGTTTGCCAAAGAAGAATGGTCTAAAATTCTAGCAGGGCATTGTAAGAAACTCATTGATGGTTACCGGAAGCAGTTAATCGCAGTTATTTTGGCTAAAGGTTGTGCAACCAAGTATTAGGCTGAGGGTGCCAATACTTTTGTCTGGCCCATTTTTGGAGTTTTGTGTGAAATAATCAATGTTTTGCTTTTTGCTTCATTCTCTTTTGTGTTTTTTTCATTAAAGACAAATGAAATGAAGATAATAATACAAAGAATTTGTGACTGTAATCATTTTCAAGAAGAAACTGAGTATTATCTGACAGAATTGCAGGGGTGTCAATACTTTTGGCCATGACTGTATGTGGTCATAAACCACTGTTTGCGCATGGCAGGGCATAGAAGGGAAGGAGCGCCATTTGACTTTGAGCTAATTTTCCATTCAAAAAGTCAAATGGCGCTCCTTCCCTTATAGGCCCTGCCGTGTGCCCAAAGAGTGGTTTATGATCACATATGAGGTATCGGTATACTCAGGAGAGATTGCCCAACACATTTTAGGATGCATTTTCTCCTGTTGCTCATGTGAAAATGAAAAAATTGAGGCCAAAAGAAAATTTTTGTGAAAAAAAAAGTACTTTTTCATTTGTACGAATCAACTTGTGAAGCACCTGAGGGTTCAATGTGCTTACTATGCATCTAGATAAGTTCCTTTGGTGGTCTAGTTTCCAAAATGGGGTCACTTGTGGGGAAGCTCCAATGTTCAGGCACACAGGGGCTCTCCATACGCGACATGGTGTCCGCTAACAATTTGAATGGAAAATTAGCTCCAATTGTTAGCGGGCACCATGATGCGTATGGAGAGCCCCTGTGTGCCTAACATTGGAGCTCCCCCACAAGTGACCCCATTTTGGAAACTAGACACCTCAAGAATTATATATAGGGGTATAGTGATCATTTGGAACCTACAGCTACTTCACAGAATTTGATAACAATAGGTCGTCTTATTGAACATTTTGTTTTTTCACGCAATTTCTCACTTTTAGGGCATGTGCACAAGATCCAGAGACCCTGTGTCCTGGGCGTCTCCTCTCCTGCATTTTTTTTTATTATTTCTTTATTAAATAAAAAAAAAAATGACGTGGGGTTTCGCCATATTTTTGGTCCAGCCAGGTACAGCAGGCAGCTACGGGCTGCCACCAACCCCTTCTGCCTAGTTTTATAAAAAAATATAGGGAAGCCCTTTTTTTAAAAAAAATTATTTCATGAAATAATAAAAATAAAACAGCGTGGGCTTCGCCATGTTTTTGGGCCAGCCAGGTACAACTAGGCAGCTGGGGGCTGGAATCCTCAGCGTAGGGAGGCCCAAGCTTTCTGGGCCCCCCCACTGTGAATTGCAGTTATAGAAGTGCCATTTTCTGATGCTGTATCCAGCTTTTCCAGCTGCCGTGTAGCGGTGGCAGATTGGGTAATAAGGGGTTAATGCCAGCTTTTTGGCAGCTGGCACTAAGCCCGAGATTCCTAATGTCTGTCCAATATTAGACCGGGCCATTAGGAATCTCTAGTAAATAGTAAAGAATACATAAGACAGAGAAAATATTTTTATTTGAAAAAAAAAACAAACACTTATTTAGACTCCATCTTTATTATTCTGCAACGTCTGACATATCCGTGGCGGGATTCGACATAGTCCAATGGGCGATGATGTCCAACGTAGTCCAGTGGGCGGTCCCATGACAATTCTCAGTGATATAGCATATTGGGGCATCCCCCATATGCTATAAGAGAAGGCACGATCCCAGGGGAATGATAGGTCATGAACTTTGTAAGTTCATGACCCATTACGATTCTGGGGTCACACAGGGGTTAACTGATCTTCATGGTGATCTGCTGTAGAGATTATCATGAAGATCAGTTAACCCCTGTGTGACCCCAGGGAAATGATAGGTCATGAACTCTAAGTTTATGACCTATAATTCCACTGAGGGTGTGCGCACACAGCGGAGAGAGAGACTTCCGGTGCCAGGATTTCAGGACCCCAGGATCGAGGAGCGGGACCGGAGGCAGGTAAGAGAGAGGAGCTGGGGGAGTGGAGGAAGGGGATGGGGGAGCAGAGGAGGTGGCTGTTGGAAGCGGAGGAAGGAAGCTGGAAGAGTGGATGAGGGATCTGGAGGAGCGGGGCTGGAGGATCTGGAGATGGGGTGCTATGGGGAACGGAGGAGGGGGGCTGTGGGGAGCGGAGGAGTGGGGCTGGAGGAGGAAAGCTGGAGGAATGGAGGAGGGGGCTGGAAGAGCAGGGTTGGAGGAGCGGGGCAGGAGGAGCTGGAGATGGGGGGCTGGAAGAGCGGAGGGGGTCGGAGGCTGCAGAAAGTGTGGGGGGGGCACCGGGGGATGTGATACCCATGCGATGTGACTTGTGACATGTCAGATCATATGGAGCTGCAGGGGAGGCGTCGCATTTTCACACGTGCCACCGCCATTTTTAGATGGCTTGGGGGAGGGATGGGGGTGGGGGGAATGATCTCCGGTACCCGGGGTCTTAGAAGGGTAAGGGGTTAATGTTTCACTTTGATCTGACGTGTTTCCATGTCGGATTAAAGTGAAAGCTTTTTTTTACCGGCGGTGACATTTTTTTAATGTTTTGACCGGTAAACGGTGTGTTCAGGTCATCACATTACCGGCACCGGTAAAAAAGCCCCTGAACCATAATCTGCAGGGTCTCAGCTACCCCCGGTAGGTGAAACCCCGGAGATTTTCGGTCACTGGGGGGCGCGACAGGCTTATTCCTGGCTGAAGTCTACAGGCATCAGCCAGGCATAAGTATCCTTTTTTTCCAATGTCTCTGGACGTTAGGCTGTCACTATGGGGTTAATACTCGAAAAGTTTAACCCAACATTTCAACCTTTTGAGGGTTTTCATCTAGGGGAAGGATCTAAAGCTTTTAGTCACAGAAGGAGATGGTGTAAATGTCCATCAGTGATGACAGCAGATACCGTGTGAGTTTATCTGTATCCTAGAAGGGAATCTCAGGAGAGTATAATAAGTGAGAACATTGGCAATGAGGCTAAGACTGCGTGTTGGCAATTAGGAACTTCCAATTAGGTCTATAACCTGTGATATAGTAACCACTATAAATGGACCACTTTAGTCCAAAAATGTAGAAGATTCAATAGCCAATTTTCAGGAATATTGGGAAGTGCTGCCATTTAAATGAAGTGATCACATACGGTAAACACCCAATGGGCATAGAATGCAGCCTTCCGTAAATATGTGCAAAAAGGAACTCTGAAAAGTCTGAGTGATTATGGAGAATCAGGTCTGGCATGATTCTTGATCATCACTCAGGCTTTCCTGTCTTAGCCTCATTGACCATGTTCTTACTTATTATACTTTCTTCTCTATGAGATTCCATTCTAGGATACAGAGAAATTCAAACGGTATCCACTGTCACCACTGATGGACGTTTACCCCATCTCCTCCTGTGATTACAAGCTTTAGACCCTTCCCGTAGATGAAAATCCTCATAGGTTGAAATGTTGGGTTAATCTTTTCAAATCAAGTGTTAAATAAAGGATCAATTCTTCAGCATTTTTCAAGTTTTTCCTCTCTTTTGTGGTGTGCTGGGGCTTCCTCTATATGACACTGTCAGATTGAACCAATTCCAAAGGCCACAGTAAAATGTAAATTGTTGTTATTATCTGATACATTTATGGCATGGTGAAAGTATCTACTTATATAATCGGCAGTTGGGAATTCGGGCACTGTAGCCGAATCCCAACATGCTTTGCGGGACTGCGAGTGATGACGCGCAGCGTCATCACAAGCCGCAGCCGCACTACCCTTAAAAAAAAAAAAAAAAGTTAATGCTCACCTCTCCCCGAGCCCCCGCCGTCTCCTGCCGTCTTCCTCCAAGCTGCCGGTGGCTGCCGCAGGCTCCCAGTGTCTGCAGAGCTCTTCTACTGCAGTCAAGGACCTGTGGTGATGTCACAGTCACGTGACACCAGGTTACTCCATGGTAACCGGGTGTCACGTGACTGTGACATCACCGCAGGTCCTGAACTGCACTAGAAGAGCTCTGCAGACACTCGCAGCCTGCGGCAGCGACCGGAAGCTTGGAGGAAGACGGCAGGAGACGGCGGGGGCTCGGGGAGAGGTGAGCATTAACTTTTTTTTTTTTTTTAACCCCTGCCTTCCTGTTTGGAGACCTTTTACTGTACTGAGCATGCTCAGTACAGTAAATGCCTCCTCCAGCCTCACAGCCTCCCCATCCTCACTGCCTCCTCCAGCCTCACAGTCTCCTCCAGCCTCACAGTCTCCTTCAGCCTCACAGCCTCCCCATCCTCACAGCCTCCCCATCCTCACAGCCTCCCCATCCTCACAGCCTCCTCCAGCCTCACAGCCTCCTCCAGCCTCACAGCCTCCTCCAGCCTCACAGCCTCCCATCCTCAGCCTCCTCCAGCCCTCTTGGCTTTAACAGGTGGCATTTTGATGGTTTTAGCTTCATCCCGAAATTTGGCCAGAGCTTCAAACACTTCTGCTAGATGAGTGACGTGTTCCCCGTAGGTCTTGGAGTACACGATCACATCATCCAGGTAGAGCAGTACCGTCTCAAAGTTCTTATGCCCCAGGCAACTCTCCATTAACCTCTGGAAGGTGCCGGGTGCATTACATAGTCCGAAGGGCATGCTGTTGAATTCACATAGTCCCGTAGGTGTTGTGTTGAGGAGAGCCATAGGATCAAATACTTAATTAAACTTAATACATAAGGGCATGGGAGAAACGATCCATAAGAGTGTAATATTTTACATTGCATAAGCTTAATTATGACTTAAACATGGCTACCTGTTTCATCACACCATGCCATGGTATGTAAGATGGAGCCTGGACCTATGACTACATCCTGTCTACAATAAGGAGTTCCTGGAGGAAGCTGAATTCCATAAAAGGGCTGACCAATCACAGAATGCCACATCACCTGGACATACTTGATCAAGACCACACCCCCTGATGACCTCATCGTTCCGCCCATGGACTAATCCACTGACCAATGAATACATCTGACGCCTCCCTGATGAAGCCGCATTAACGCAGCGATATGTGTTGGAAAAGGGTCCCTCTCCACTATACTCAGCATGGCTCGGTCACCACTCCTGGTTCTGCTCCTCTGATCAGGAATTTCCCTGGATTTCTCCTATTACAGGACTATTATGATTAGGTGAGAGCAGTTCAGTTATTCTGAGGTCTGGGCTGTTTCATTTTGTCATGGCTGATTACTTTTAGTACTCTGGGCATCATCCAGTGCTTTGCTTTGCATTTTGCACAATTATTTCTAGTTGACATTGAGCAGATTTCTCAGGGGTCATTGATTATTTTCCCTACTGGGAACAGGTGCACTTTTCTCTCATTGATGGCTGCACAAACGCACTTTATAGTGCGAAGTTTGCACATCTCACTGTTGCTGCTATTGCCATTCAGTGTACTTGCTAACCATTCTTGTGCCTTCACTGTTATATTATTTTGTTTGTGCCTTTCTTGTGATAATGCATTATTACTTTGGGGGACTACTTCCACCATTTTGTGGTTTCTTTGTATGGTTTAAATTGTTTTTATATGTATGTCTCTCGTATTTAATAAACTCGATGTTGTTTCATTTATGCATTGGTGGTGTGCTGCTGTTTTGTCAATTCCTTTTCTCCTGTTTACATCTGAGTAGGGCTGGTCGAGCCCCTTACTGGACAAAACCTCATGTCTCTTATAATAAACGGGCACTTGGAGCTTGGGAATGACCAAGGAAGGGTGTACATGTGACTCTGTGTGTCTGGTGTCATACTTTTCACGCCGGTACTTGGTCCATATTGATTTGGTCAGGGGCAGGCAACTTGTTAATATTATGAAATATTAACCATAACAGTTGTAAATGCCGTCTTCTCTCTATCTTCCTCGGCTACGGACACCTGCCAATTCCCACTAGTGAAATCTAAGGTGGAGAAGTAATTGGCAGACTTCAATGCAGCTAAAGATTCCTCTATACGAGGTAACGGGTAAGCATCTGTGTGTTATGCGGTTTATTTTCCTATAGTCTACACACATTCTCATACTGCCATCCTTTTTCCTGACTAGGACTAACGGGGCTGCCCAGGGACTACAGCTATCTCATATAACCCCTGCGTCCTTCATGTCCTGTAACATTTCCTTGGCTTTTTGATAATGTGTAGGTAGAATAGGCCTGTACCACTCTTTGATTGGTGGATGTGTACCTGTGGGGATGTGATGTTGTACCCTTTTTATTCTACCAAAGTCAAGTGGATGCTTACTAAAGACTTGTTCAAATTCTTGAACTACCCGGTACACTCCTTGCTTTTTGTACACAGGAGTGGTGTCAGTTCTGACATGGAGCTGCTGGCACCAATCTTCCAGTGGCCCAGTTGTTTGATCAAGTTTTTCCCCTTTAGTGTAGGGTACGGGTCCCACTGTTTGGATCTCGTTGCTCTTGACTGTGTACAATTTAGCAACGGTGGTATACCTGGGTAATTTGACCTCCTCACTGCCACAATTTAAGATGCGAACAGGTACTCTCCCATTGTGTACGTCTACCACCCCCCTGGCTGTCAACAGTGTAGGTCTGTGCTCAGTGCTGACGGGCTCCACTAATGCTTGATAGTCCTGCCCTCTCAGACCTATAGCTGCTCGACACCAGATCATCATTTCACTCATTGGGGGAATCACAATAGGCAACGGGTCTGTCACCAGTGCAGTACCAATTTCGCTACCTGTAATTGTTACCTGTTGCTGGTGCAGGATGGCTCTGATCTCACACTGGAGGGCCTTCCTCTGACCAGGTCTGGAAGTGTCTGCGATCTGTTGAAGCAAAAACAAGACTTCCTCCATGCAATTGCTAACCACATTAGTGCCTAGTATGATATAAGGATCATTAGCATTACTGGTTTCTGCTACAACTATGACCCCCTGCTTCTGCAATTCCACCCTCCCCACCTTTATTGGCACTTTCTTAACCCCCACTACGGTAAACGTCACCGTTTGATGCATTAAGGGTAAAGTCTAGATCAGGCTGTATCAGTTCTGCATCAGCCCAATACTTTTTATAAAGGATATAGGGGATGGTGGTCACATGTGACCCGGTGTCAGCAGAGCAGGTGTCGGGATGCCATCTTGTACAATGGACAGAAACGGCCTCTGTCCGATGAAGGTCTTGTACCAGGTGGCTGGGCCCTGTTAATCTAAACCTGAGGTTCGGCCCCGGCCCCCAGGGATTGCCCATTTAAAGGACAGCTCCTGGCGAGGTGACCGGTGCGGTTACAGCGGCGGCAGATGGGCTCCCCAGTGGAGCTGTAGCGGTCGGTGGTTCTTCCTCAGTACACTATGGCTTGCTTCCCTCGCATCCAGGGTGCATCCTCCGGACTGTCGGCAAGTTGAATCAGCGGCTGAGGTCGGGGCTGGGGTCTTGGCGCTGGCTCTTTACTTTGCTGCAACTGCAGAGCGTCCATTAGCTTGGTGATGTTTTTGTTCATTTGGCGCATCTCAGCACGCATCTCAGCTTGCAGGGAATCATACTTGTCAGGCTAAGCAGATTGAACACTGTGCTTGGCTGTAGACACGGGTAATGGTTTTGAAGTAGCCTGCAACTCACCACTGCACCACCATTTAATAGCAGCTTCATGGGTCTCTACCAGCCTTAACCCTTTGATGGCCATGTCCTTCAAGGTGTTAAAGTCAGCTTTTGGATTGCTTAATGACCACCAACGTACAGTCCTACTGTCCTCGGGGGATAGTAGTCCCCAGGTGAACTGCTCAATCAGGAGCTTGTTCTCATCGGGTACACTGGCGAGGCTGACATGTTTAAGGGCGCGCAATGCTTCTTCCAGACGCCAGGCATAAGCTCTTATATCATCTCCCGGCCTCTGGTAGCAGTGATGGAAGCGCATGCATATATCAGCCTCCTTGCACTCCTCGAAGGTAGCTCTCAGTTTGTTAAATATAGCAGATGCTGATCTGCGTTCAGCGGCAGACCAGGATGCACTTTCTTTCTCCGCTGCGCCAGTTAACTGTCCGAGTACCACAGCAGCGCATTGTTGGCCGATCATTGCATACATATCCAGGACGTTATTGATTTTTCGCTTGAAATCGTCCAAAATATCGGGGCGTCCTTCATACTGGGGCAACCACTTGGCCCCAGGGATATATGGGAGTGACATCGGCATTATTGTGGCGAGTGCACCCGATGCGCCGGTGGCGCTGGCGGTATTACTGGAGGCAGCCATAGAGGCTTCCGGGTAATTCCTAGGGTTAGTGAACGCGCCTTCGTTGTCGCTGGAGAAGGCCGACATGTTGGAAGCCCCCCTAGTGGTCCCCCTAGTGGATTACAGCCAGTCCTTAAAGGGTTAAACAGTTCGGGAGTTTCCGTACTAGGCCGCGGCGCTCGAGAATGCTCGGCTGAGCAAGGGGCAGGATTCAGTTTCGCGCTCTACAGGCTGGCACGCCCCCTTTCTTCCCGCTCTTTGGGCAGTAATGGCGGCGTAGTTTAAACAGTCACTCAATAACACAGCACACAGTACCCGGTAATACCGGGAACGGGATCCTGTTTGTGACACCAGAAAAGATATATCGAGCCCAGGCTTTGGGGTACTCGGGTACAAGGCTTCCGGGGGTAGCGTTGCTGTGTCATGGGGGATGGCGGTCCACTCTGATCCCATGTCCTGGGCCTATCTTTGAAAAAGGGGTATTACTTCCTGTTCCTGCGCCGGTGTGGATACAGCAGAGTGAGGGAGCTCTGCTCACCTGCCCAGCTTAGACCGACTTGTTCTGCTGGTCGGAGACCCTAGACCGCTGGAACGACATCAGCGATAACCGCACACTGCAGTGCCACCGTGGACCGGTGGCTCAGGAGCACAAGAGGAGGGAGCGGAGCAGCGCATCTTCACAGCCAAGCGCCAGAGGTAATTAAGATGGCGGCCTGCCCAGTCCCAGAAACCGAAGGGCAGGGGAGCGATGGAGGCACAAAAAGGAGCCAGACAAGAAAGGAAAGATTCATGGGGGTCCCGCTCAGCCCGCAGCGTGAGCAACAACATCAGGGGCCGGCCACAGAGGAGAGAGGGATGGCAGCGGATCTGATCCCTGCAGCAGACCCAAGCAGCTAGCTAAAGAAATGGCGGGATTTTTAGCCGGAGATATAAAGGAAGCAGTCAGAGAAGCAGTCAAAGATGCAGTGGATGAGGTGAATGTGGTGACTGCACAACACGCTGGCAGATTAGATCACTTGGAACAAAGGCTGTCTGATATGGAGGACAGAGTGATTACGCTAGAACGCGAACTAGAGAGAGCGCGCAAAAATGGAGTCTGGATGAAAGACAAATTAGACAACCTGGAGAATAGGTCGCGCAGAAGTAACCTCAGGCTAGTGGGTCTGCCGGAATCAGTATCATACCAACAACTTAATGACATATTTGAGCTGGAATTGCCCAAAGCTTTGGGATTAACAGACAAGTGCAAAGTAGAACGGGCGCATCGTGTGGGGCCACCAGGAGGGACCCCTGTGGGGAGCATGAGACATCGACTAGACAGGCAGGACTCACAGCAGCCCCAGAAATCACGCCAGGCAATTGCGAAGTATCTCGACTTCAAAGACAAAGACAAGCTGCTGAGGCTGTTTAGGGCCAGGCGAAAACCACTCCTCCTGCGAGGACACAAGGTGGTCGTCTTTGAGAACTTTTCCGCGGATGTCACCAGGAAACGTAAAGCCTATAGTGAGATATGCAGCCTTTTTTATAATAGAGGCATTAATTTCCAATCATTTACCCAGCCACTCTCAAAACAAAAATGTGGAAAAGTCCCAGCGAGGCATTGCGGGCGTTCACGTCACCCTCCCCAGGATCCACCGAAGAGAGGAGAAGACCACAAGAAACCATAGTGACAGCAAATGGCTCCACAGACTAGCTATTTTATTGAGGTAGTTATCTTGCTCGGACTGAACCTTAGAAACGAAGACGCCCCTGGAGAACGTAGACGTTAAAAAGCCGCCACCCCCCTTTTTTTTTTTTTTTCTTCCTTCTTTCTATTTCTTTTCTTTCAGAATTTGATGTTGGTCCCACTAAAAGGGGACACCGATCTGGACTCCGACAGACTCTTGGGACATCACTATGGAACCGAACAAGGTCATGGTTGACGATAATACCGGCCCCTGGTGAGGGAACTCATAGAGCCGGGCAGGTGTAGGAAATAGTCGCGGGCCATGCCGGAAAAAATGGAGGTTCAAAAATGTAGAATGTTGGGAATGGGGGGGGAGGGTTGGGGAAGGGGAGAAAGTTGTTGAAGTCGTTTCCTATGGAGGAAAAATTCTTTATTGGTTTAACAATTGTTTATGTGCTCTTAAATGTTTTTTGAGGGATGTTATAATTGCCGTACAGGAGACAAAACACTTTGTAACCCTGGCTGGTGTTGGGCAGCAATGGGCGATGTTCTTTAAGCACACTAACCATAATCTGTGGGAACAAACAAGACATCAAGATGGTAAAGATAATATCTTGGAATGTCAAGGGGCTTAAGACCCCGGAGAAAAGATTGTTGGTGCTAAGACACCTTAGAGGTTGAGAGGCGATGTTGTATTGTTAGAGGAGTCCCATCTGTCACAGCAGGACCTGTTTCGTATCAAAAAATACTGGGTGGGAGAAGTCTATGGATTGGGAGCTGAAGGGCAAAAGGCAGGGGTGATAACTTTGATTAATAAGTCTCTTTCGCACAAACTGATCTCACACCATCACAATGACTGTGGACGACATGTCCAGACTGTCGTGGAAACTCCTAGCAGGGTGCTAGACATTCATAATATTTATGCCCCTAACACAGAAAGAGAGCAATTTTTTCATACTCTGACCACCTCTATAATATCGACTGGGACACACAACCTGATTGTGGGGGGCGACATGAATGAGACCATGGTGACCTCTGAAGGCCGCTCTCACCCATGGAGGGGAGTTGGTGACCCAGACAGCGAGACACGGTCCTCTGCACTATGTGACTTTGCCAATGACCTGGGGGTGAGGGATGTGTGGAGACTACATCACCCAGTTGACAGATCCTATACTCACTACTCACACCCACACAACTCATGGTCTCGCATTGATTTGCTTTTAGTTAGCGAACCTCTGGTTACCAAGGTTCAGGAAACAGACATATCAGATCTGGTGATCTCAGACCATGCCCCAATAATATTAACGCTGCAGGAATGACACCTTAGAGGCTCAGACGTACTATGGCTCTTCCCCCACTACCTAGTGGCTGATAAAGACTTTGCTAAATTACTAGGGGAGTGGTGGACGGAATTCTTGGACAATAATCAGCATTCCACGGGGGACCCCGCCTTACTCTGGGAGACAGCCAAGGCTGTCATGCGAGGCAAAATCATAACCCATACTACTGTGATAAAAAAAGAGTGAATCAGAAATATTTGCAGGCTAGTGGTTCAAATAGGCGGGCATACACTAAGTTTCAGGATCTTCCTCGGGAAGACACCAGGGCTGCTTGGCTGACGGCTAAGCTAGAATTTGATACGTGGGCTAAGCAGAAAGAGGCACTAGGTAAAAACACGTATGGAGACAAGGCTGGTCATATGTTGGCTAACTTGGCTAGGGGACGCCACTCGGTGACCCACATAGCAGCCCTAAAACAAAAAGACAGAACTATAACGGTTGACCCGAAGGGAATTAATGCAGTGCTGGGAAAATACTATACTTCCCTATATAGTCCCCGACACACTGACACGATAAAAGGACAGAAGTGGCTGGACAGCGTTAACCTCCCGACATTGACTGACTGAGACCTGTCTGTCTTGAATGGCCTAATCACGGAAGAGGAGGTTTCCAGGGTGATTGGAGAGTTGAGCCTACACAAAGCCCGGGACTGGATGGGTTTGACGCTAGTATATACAAAGCTCTAAAAGACAAGATTGCGCCGCATTTAAAAAACATGTACAATGAATTCATGAGAGGGGGGGCTGTCCCTGGCCATATAAACATGGCTTACATAAAGGTTATTCCCAAGAGCGACAAGCCAACAGATGATCCGGCCAATTTTCGACCTATTTCCCTGATTAACCATGACTTGAAAACCGTAGCAAAAATTTTGGCGGACAGGTTGGCGGGAATTCTTCCCAGGCTATTGGGGCAGGAACAGTCGGGATTTGTGCGGGGAAAGTCGTCGGCGGGAAACATTAGGAGATCCATGATGGTTTTGGAGGCGGTGAGACTGGGAGACTGTTTGGGGGGGGGGTTCCTGCCATGGTCATGCTCGACGCCGAGAAGGCTTTTGATAGCGAGGGGTGGCCGTGGCTGGGACAGGTTCTAGACAGATTTGGCATCAGGGGAGAGTTTCGTAACTTTATTACCTCCATTTATTCTAATCCTAAAGCGAGGGTTCATACACCGGGCTTCCTATCAGATGTGATACACCTAGGAAGGGGGACGAGACAGGGGTGCCCCCTTTCACCGCTCTTATTTAATTTAACAATTGAACCCCTGGCCAGATTTATTAATGAAGGAAATAGTTTCAAAGGGATTAATATAGGCAACAAAAAGCTAAGGTTCAGTTTCTTCGCGGATGACATCATCCTTTACATGTCGGATCCAGAGAGAGACCTCCCGAGCCTTATGACCGCCTTAGAAACGTTTGGAGACATATCAGGGTTCCGCCTAAACAGGTCTAAATGTGAGGCTCTTATTCTCACACAACGACCGACACGGCATGCCTGGGCGGAGGAGATCCATGACAATCTTCTTGGGATATCAGTTGCTAGACATTCGATTAAATATTTGGGGGTCCACCTGGGACGAGACATGAGGGACATTTATAGACTCAACTATGCCCCCATAATGAATAAAATAATTCAAGAACTACATAGATGGAGAGATTTGCCACTGTCGCTCTTGGGAAGGAATTACTTGATGAAAATGATTAGCTTCCCGCGTCTATTATACCCCCTACAGACCCTGCTGCTTCTACTACGTCATGTGGACGTAAATAAACTCAACAAGGCTTTCAGCGACTTTCTATGGCAGGGACGGAGATACAGAATTAAAAATCGCACATACATGTTTTCACGCGAAGAAGGGGGGATAGCATTGCCCAACCTTAGAGGATACAATCTGGCATGCATAACAAGATACATTGGGGGCGTGGCTTGGAAGCTCTTGGCACCGGCTGCATTTCTGTGAGCTCCTGGACCCATTCTACAGACAAGCGGCACAGAACAAGAGGATCACCTCACAATCTCCTACTGCGTCCCTGCATCCTTCCCTTTCGGTGTGGGGATGCCGAAGAGCCAGCCAAGGAAGCGAGGTGAGCCCTCCAGGGTCACAGATTTCTTCCCTCCTGAGAGGCCCCTTGCAGCTTCTAACATGGAGCTGTCTCCCCCTCGCCCTGCACCCTCCTCCCCCTCTGCTGGGACTTCTCCTCGTGCTGCTAGGAGCTCTGGGGACCGTGCTGCCTCAGGCAGTGGAGAGGCCCTGGTCACTCAGGGCTTCCTTAAGGAGATGCTGGCTTCGCTGCATGCTTCGCTCCAGGAGGACATGAGGCTCATGTTGAGAGAGTTTAAAGAGGAGCTCACGTCCCTGGGGGAGAGGACACACCACATAGAGGGCAAGATGGCGGAATACGCCACAGTCCATAACGAGCTAGCGGAGGATTATTCTCAGATGGCAGGTGATGCTAAATTCCTGAAACTAAAGATGTGGGACTTGGAGGACAAAAGTCGGTTGCATAATCTCAAGCTTCGTGGATTTCCAGAGGCTGGTGAGGAAGAGGATTTATCCAATACAGTCCTGCCATTTCTCCAGTCCCTGCTCCCGGACTCTGGAGTTGCAGAGCTGACACCTAGCAGACTTTTCCGTATCCCAAAGCCGGCCCAGATCAATAAATCACTGCCCAGGGACATTCTGATCACCCTGCCTGCACTACAGGTTAGAGATCAGATCTTACAGAAAACGAGGCAGGAAAGGGATATTCCGGACTCCTTCTCTGGCATCTCTGTTTTCCCTGATCTTTCGCCTGGGACACTGGCCCGCAGATGGGAGTTCGCCCCTCACTGCAAAGTGCTATGTGATAAACATATTGCCTACAGTTGGGGCACCCCCGTGCGATTTAAGTTCAGATACAAGGGGACAACCAAGATCTTCCTATCTCCGAGCCATCTAGGGAAAGCCTTAAGACAGTGGAACTTATCGCCTGCGGAGGAGAATGACTCCCATTGTCCTCATACCAGGAGTAGAGGCTCTGTTTCCCTGCTGAGTGGCAACAAGTCAAATAAGCCATGATATCCATGACTGTCTGTGTTTGGATGCGGGACCTTTAAGAAGGGGTTTTGGTTCCTTGGTTGCGGGTTCTTGCCCGGCTCTCTGAATACGAGAGGTTTTGGGTGAGTCAAGGATTCTCCCGCATAAACCCCCCCCGGATGGTGTGGCCAAGAGTTGGCCAGTTCTCCTGAAAAGGTTTACATGTATGTTCTATGTTTGCTCTCTTATTATTGTTTTTCTCTATCTTCTCTTCTCTCTCTTTCTCTCTCCCTCGACTGGTCTCTCCCTCCCCTCCCCCCTCTGCCTCCTCCTGTGTGATCCGCCTCCTATCCACAATTCAAAAGGTGACTTTCTTATGTTTACTGATGCTCTATTGTATTGAATATGAAAATTGTTTCCTATAATGTGCGGGGTTTTAATTCCCCATTTAAGCGTTCCCTCCTTTGGAGGGACGCTTTAAAAATGAACGCTGATATATTGTGCATTCAGGAATCACACCTCTTGGTGGAGGATAATCACAGACTCCACCATAGGCCGTACCCTACTGCTCTTTTTGCTAACTCTCCAACGAAGAGAGCGGGTGTGTGTGTTTTTGTTAAGCACTCGATTGATTTTAAATTGATTTCTTCGGTATCTTACCTTTCGGGACAATTCGTCATCGTGGTTTGCACCATAGCCGGAGTTGAGGTGGTGCTCGCTCCGATCTATGCTCCGAACAAGGGACAGATACAATTTCTTCGCCCGTTGCTTGACAGTCTACAGGACCACCCGCAAGCCTTAAAGATACTGTGTGGGGATTTTAATTTGATCTATGACCGGAACTTGAATTGCTCCCGGGGGAAAGGGGGGAGGAGTCGAGAGCTTGGTCCTACCTGTCGTGAATGTCATCTCCACAACATTTGGCGTTACCTGCATACCACAGAAAGGGACTACTCCTTTTTCGTACAGGCACGCCTCTTATTCGAGGCTGGACTACTTTTTGGTGGATGACAAGACCCTCCCCGCCTGCGTCTGTGTGGAAATTGGGTTGATAACCTTGTCCGATCCACTCCAAAACAATCTTTTATGAATTGGGAGATAAGGCGGGCGCCCTATTGGCGTGACGGTTAAAGAAAAAAGAAGCTAGGGCCACTATAGCAAAAATGACAGATGACTCAGGATGAACGGTTAGAAACCCTAATAACATAGCTGGCGTCTTTCAAAAATACTATGCTAAACTTTACAACCTTAAGTCAGAAGTAGAGACCCCCCAACCCACTACCAAACTGATTGGGGAGTTCCTGGAGGGATTGGACCTACCTTCTCTCACTCAGCAGGAGAGGGAGAGACTGAACCTCCCCTTTACTCTGACAGAGGTTGAGTCAGCCATCCGGGGCACCAAATTGTATTCAGCCCCTGGACCTGATGGACTTCCCAACGAGTATCTTCGCTCCTTTGCTATAGTTTTGGCTTTTTTCCTTCTGAGGAACTTCCACCACTGGCGGGGATGGGAGTGATTGACCCTTTACATTTACAGGCTACAATAATTACCATTCCCAAGTCTGGGAAACCGCCTGATTTGCCGGAAAGCTATCGCCCCATCTCCCTCCTAAATTGTGACTTTTGCAAAGATTCTAGCGTCTAGGTTGGCGGTTGTGGTTCCTAGGTTGGTTAGCCCAGACCAGGTGGGCTTCGTGGCTGGAAGGCAGGTGAAAGATGGGACGAGGAGGATGATTAACATTCTTAAATATCTGGAGCTGAAGGGTGACCCTGGGGCATTCCTGTCCTTAGATGCCGAGAAGGCGTTTGATAGGGTGCACTGGGGTTACCTGGAGGCGGTTCTTCGGACGTTTGGCCTAGTCGGGCCCTTCCTCTCGGCTATAATGGCCTTGTATTCCCGTCCCAACGCCAGGGTCCTTGCCTCTGGATTTCTTTCACCTGGCTGTCAGATCACGAACGGAACCCGCCAGGGCTGCCGTCTGTCTCCGACAATATTTGCCTTGGCGATAGAGCCCCTGGCGGAGAAGATCCGTACCAGCTCGTTGGTGGAGGGTGTTCGGGTCGGCAGTGAGACACATACCATCGGCCTCTATGCTGACGATATAATCATTACTTGCACTAACATATCTCAGGCCTTGTCAGCAGTAATGTCCATTCTCAGCTCCTTCTCCTTGATCTCACACTACAAACTGAGCGCTACGAAATTGGTCATTCTTCCCATTAACGTTCCGGACATGTTGATCTCGTCCATCTCTCCCGTTCCCTACCTTTTAAATGGTCGAAGGGGAATTCCATACTTGGGTATTGTTCTTACCTCCACTGCCCATTTAGTTAGACACAACTTTAACAACCTTTGCTCAAAAATTTCTAGCGCCTCCGCCTCCTATTCCCTTAAGAAGCTCTCCTGGATCGCGCGTCTTAACGCATTTAAAATGCTTTTGTTGCCGACAATTCTGTATTATCTTAAATGTATCCCCCTTAAAATTCCTAAAGACATGCTTCTTAAACTCCAACAGATCTCTAACCGGTACGTATGGGCAAACAAAACCCCTCGGATTGCGCGAGAAACTATGTATCTCCCGTTACATGCTGGAGGTATGGGCTTACCTAATTTCTCAGCTTACCATAGGGCGGCTGTCTTGGAGGAGGCCAGGAACTGGTGGCATGAACCCACACACCTCAGGTGGGTGCATATTGAATCCTCCCAGATCCCTGGGGGCTCATTGCGGGACCTCCTGGCGGCTGAGTCCGTCCGCTCGGTGGACTGGGCTCCGCTGCTCGAGACGTCTCGTACTTTACTCTCCTACTGGAGAGAACTTCCATGGTCCTTGACCAGATTCCTCCCCGATGCTGTCCCTCTGTTGTCCCTTCGCCTGCTGATACCGTCGCTACACATGCAGACGTGGAGAATTGCGGGGGTTGGTGCCCTGGGGGATTTTCTTGCCACTGGTGGCCCTCCTTCCGTTGAGACCTTTGAGTCCTTCTGTGAGTCCCGCCCCTCCTGTAGGTCCTCAATTTTCCAGTTTCTCCAACTTACGCATCTGCTGGGAATAAACACTTATCTTGGCGGTTTGGGGGGTCCACAGAGTCCGTCCCAACTGCTGCAGTTTATCCTCTCTAAAGCTGACTGTCCAAAAGGTTTTTCCAAATTGTATAGAATGCTACTCGGTAGTGACACAATCACGAAACTACAATACATGAAATGCTGGGAGAGGGACCTAAACTTCACTTCTACAGTGGAGGATTGGCACGCTGCTTCCTCGGAGGTGGGAAAGACCTCCAGGTGTGTAAACCACATAGAGAATCTGAAAAAGATTCACCTCCAGTGGTACCTCCCCCCGCCCGGGTGACGTCTTTTGCTAGCCACTTATCACCACTTTGTTGGCGTCATTGCGGAGGGAGGGGAGATCTGGCCCACATGTGGTGGTTGTGCCCGAAACTCACCCCCTTTTGGGTTTTGATATCCAGTCTTCTACAAACAGTTACGGGAGTGCTACAGGACCTGACTCCACAATTGGCAGTTTTGAATATAGGTCTCCAGGACTATCCTCTGCCGCTTAGGGGGACGGCCTCCTACATCCTCATTGCTGCACGCCTCTGTGTAGAGGCTAAGTGGAAGTCCCATCTTCCTCCCACTCTATCGGACGTCACTCGCAAGATCAACTGGATTTTCCATCAAGAATACCACCTTGCCTTGGATAGACCCACTAGACTGTCAGTACAGAATCGTTGGGAATTGTGGGCCTCCCACCCTCAGGCCACCCCTGTTCCCCCTGAACTGGTGCCTAGATCTCTGGATATGAGTCTGCGTCAGGACTTCTGAGAGGGACTGGTCTCCTACTCTAGTCCTTCTCTGGCTCTATGGATTTGGGACCTCGCGTGTGTCCCTGAACACATGTGTACCTGAATGTCTGTATACCCTTATTTACATTTTTCCATACTACTTACTTTGTGTCGTTAGTATTGTTACCTAGGAATCTGCATTGATTGTGCTGTTGCAAGGCGGACCCCTTCCCTCCCTATACCTCCTCCCCCCCTCCTTGTGGAGTCATTTCTCTTTCTTTTCACCCTCTGTTTTCATTCTACATTCTACTTTGGTAATCTTATTGTATCTTATCTTGTTCGACTTGTTTGATTTGAACAAACACTCAATAAAAATGTAATGTTCAAGAAAAAAAAAAAACAAAATACATTATAGACTGGATTAGACACACTCATAAACATGCGGACTATGAGATAGAGGCCGAGTGGTGCAAACCTTGGGACCTTGTAACGATTCTGCACTCATCCAGTGCAGAGCTAGATCCTAAGATAAAAGACTCAGTGCTTATTCGAGACACAAGAGGGGCATGGAAGGCACTACGTCATAAGTTGAGTCTGTCATGGCGGGCCTCCGACACCTGACATTGTGGGGACACCCAGGTTTTAGACAGGGAAGAGAAAACGCTCTGTTCCGGGTCTGGCGAGAGAAAGGGATTAAGACAGTGGGGGACCTGATACAGACCCGAGAATGTCGGTGGATGACGGCAGACTAAATCTTCACCGAGTGGGGGATTGACTCCACGCACACCCTCCAATATGCACAAATAAAACATCACATACTCAATAAGCTACAGCAGATACACAAAGAATGTCTCAACTCTGAACTCGATACCCTACTAAACAGAGATCCCTTGGACATAAGTATTTCAACAGTGTATCAGTCCTTGAGACATGCTCTCATGCCCAAGGGATCTCAAGAGCTATTTAGAACCTGGGAGACGAGACGACAGGACGGGGATATGGGTGACTTGTTACTGTCAGGATGGAATGAATTCCGAAAACACATCATCAATGAAAAGTGGTCCGACACACAGTTTCGCATCATACATAGAGCCATCATGGGCTTCCGCCTGCTTGCCACTCCCCAACGTCCAGACAGAACACAGACATGCCCGAAATGCGTGAAATCTGGGACAGACATGTTTCATGGTTTGTGGGAGTGTGATAAAATACAGAGGGGATGGGAGAGGGTAGGGAGCTGGGCGAGTACATTATTGCACACTAGACTCCCTATGAACAGACTGACTTGGGATTTTCATAAAATGTCAACTATGGGGCTAACCAAGCCACGCACACCAAGCCACGCAACTCTTGCACACCATAGCAATATTATATAAACGGCTCATCTTACGCCACTGGTTGGACGAAAAGACCCCCAGTCTGAGACAGTTGCTGATTGAGTTGAAAAGGGTGCTGATATTGGAGAAGACGGAAGCAGAGTCAGATATAGACAATAAGACAGACAAATTTTTTAATAAATGGAAAGATTTTATTTCATTACAGATGACTGATGATGTGATACGTACCTTGGTAATGCCTTTTCGAAATTCCACATGGTATGGTCTGGAAGTCCTAAATGGAACATTGGGAAAGCTTAGGATTCAAGACCCGTCACGCGTTGCGGGCAATACCAATATTGTCAATGGATCAGATTCAGAAATGAGAATGCCATGATTTAGTAGTACAACAAATAGAACATCCTGTTAGGTTTAGGCAGTGGCGTAACATTCACAGTCGCAGGGGTCGCCGCTGCGACGGGGCCCGGGCCTATAGGGGGCCCGCATCGCCAGCCGCCCCCTGCGCCCGCTGTGCCGAGCGCCCTGCGCCCATCAATGCCAGCGCCGGGCGCAGCACAGCCCACACTGTCAAGCAGCCGAAAATCTGCCCTTTGCCCCTGGGAAGCTGTCACCCACCTCCTCCTCAGTCTCCCGCCCGGCTGCCGTGCATCAGGTCCTGGCCGCTCATTATCCAGGAAGTGAGGACACGCCCCCCAGCTGCTGCCGAACAGAGAAGGGAAGAAGAGAGCGGAGAACAAGACACGGGTGAGAGGAGGAAAGCGGCGGAGAGCAGGGGACACAAGAGGATGAGAGCGGGGCACAGAGGAGGAGGATAAGTGCAGGGCACAGAGGAGGGGGAGAGCAGGGGACACAGGAAGAGGATGAGAGCTGGTGGACAGAGGAGGAGCATGAGAGCGGGGCACAGAGGAGGAGAAGGATAAGAGCGGGGGACAGAGGAGCAGGAGGATAAGAGCGGGGGACAGAGGAGGGGAAGAGCAGGGGACACAGGAAGAGAATGAGAGCTGGTGGACAGAGGAGGAGGATGAGAGCTGGTGGACAGAGGAGGAGGATGAGAGCGGGGCACAGAGGAGGAGGAGGATAAGAGCGGGGGACAGAGGAGCAGGAGGATAAGAGCGGGGGACAGAGGAGGGGAAGAGCAGGGGACACAGGAAGAGAATGAGAGCTGGTGGACAGAGGAGGAGGATGAGAGCTGGTGGACAGAGAAGGAGGATGAGAGCTGGTGGACAGAGGAGGAGGATGAGAGCTGGTGGACAGAGGAGGAGGATAAGAGCGGGGCACAGAGGAGGAGGATAAGAGCTGGTGGACAGAGGAGGAGGAAAAGAGCGGGGCACAGAGGAGGAGGATAAGAGCGGGGGACAGAGGAGGGGGAGAGCAGGGGACACAGGAAGAGGATGAGAGCTGGTGGACAGAAGAGGAGGATGAGAGCAGGGAACAGAGGAGGAGGATAAGAGTGGGGGACAGAAGAGTGGGAGAGCAGGGGATACAGGAAGAGGATGAGAGCTGGTGGACAGAGGATGAGAGCGGGGTACAGAGGAGGAGGATGAGAGCAGAGGAGGAGGATGAGAGTGGGGGACAGAGGAGGAGAAGAGCAGGGGACACAGGAAGAGGATGATAGCAGGGGACAGACAGAGGAGGAGGATGAGAGTGGGGGACAGAGGAGGAGGATTAGAGCGGGGGACAGAGGAAGAGGATGAGAGCAGGGGACAGAGGAAAAGGACAGCAGGGGACACAGGAACAGGAGCGGGTGGACAGAGGAGGAGGTTGAGAGCAGGGCACAGAGGAGGAAGATGAAAGCGGGGGAGAGAGGAGTAGGGGAGCAGGGGACACAGGAAGAAGATGAGAGCGGGGAACAGAGGAAGAGGATGAGAGCGGGTGGACAGAGGAGGAGGATGAGAGCGGGGCACAGAGGAGGAAGATGAGAGCGGGGGACAGAGGAGGATGAGATTGAGGGACGCAGGAAGAGGATGAGAGCAGGGGACAGAAGAGTAGGGGAGCAAGGGGCACAGGAGAAGGTGGAGAGTGGGGGGACAGAGGAGGAGGAGGAGGAGAGCGAGGGGCACAGGAGAGCGAGGCAAAGAGGATGCTATGAGGCTGCATATATAAGGCTGCACTATATGGAGAGCTATGAGGCTGCATGTATAAGGCTGCACCATATAGAGAGGCTATGAGGCTGCATATTTGAGGCTGCACCATATAGAGAGGCTATGAGGCTGCATATTTGAGGCTGCACCATATAGAGAGGCTATGAGGCTGCATATATAATACACTATATAGAGAAATATAAGGCTGCACTACATGGAGAGATATGAGGCTGCATATATAATACTCCACTATATGAGGCTGTACTATATGGAGAGCTATGAGGCTGCATATATAAGGCTGTACTATAGAGGCTGCACTACATGGACAACTGAGCCTGCATTATACTGTATAGAGGGCTGTGAGGCTACGTTATATTATATGGAGGGCTGTGAGGCTGTATTATACTATATGGAGGGGCAATGAGGCTATATTATACTATATGGAGGGCTGTGAGGCTGTATTATACTATACAGAGGACTATGATGCTACTATATGTAGGATAGTAGGGGTGCATTATAATAATTGGATGACTATTGGGGCTACCTTATGAATGGGGGACTATGGGATGCATTATAATACATGGAGGACTATGGGGGTCTATTGTAATATATGGAGGAATATGGGGATACATTATAATAATTAGAGGACTATCGTGGCGGGAGGAGGAAGACCGTATATACCAGGACGAGGGACATATATACCACGGTAAGGGCCATATTCCCGGAGGGAGACCATATATAGCAGGATGTCACGGGTGGCACGGATGACAGGGTAGAGGCCACGCGCAGACGGTCCCAGCGTTTGGCCAATCAGCCATAAGGTTTGAGGACGGTCCGTCTTTCAGGGGCATTTACCTTCTGTGTAGATAAAGAGAAGGTATGATAAGATCTCCCTATCATGGGAGGACGGCTGGGAAGGTCTTGTGCTCGGTCTGGTTTCTACACCAGTATTCTGGGTCTCTAGGACCCAGCAGGTTCTTCCCTCCTTTATAAGGAGTTTCATTGCCCTCCCTCGGTGCAGGTGATATTTCCTTGTGGACTCATTATCCTTGCTCCAAGCAGAAGCTGAGGTTGTGGAAGTTGCTGTGCTCTGCTGCAAGATAAGTGTTTTCTTTCCCCATTGTCTGTTTTCCTTGTGTTGTCTTTAGTTGTTAGTGGAGGGGTCTAGTGAACCTCTCCATCTGATCCTTAGATAAGGTAGTGCTAGGATCAGAGAGGGACGAGGTTCGTGGTCGGCGACAGTTGAGGAAACTGTATAGGGACGTCAGGGCAGACAGGGTCAGCCCCAGGAAGACTAGGGGTCACCCTCTCCCTCTTGTGCCCATAGCTTTAGGGACTCCTTATCCCCCCCCGTCGTTGTCCTACGCTGGGTGTCTCTCCCGCTCCCAGCGTGACACAGGATGGGAGACATATTTAAAAGGATTAGCTCCATATTCCAGTAGGATGACCATATATGGCAGGATGAGGGACATTAATACATAGATGGGTCAATTTGTGAGTCTTTATAGAACTTACAACGTTACATGGGGCCCATACATCCGACCAACGTGTGCCCGTGGGTGGGGGGGGGGGCCCGGTCTGAATTTCGCACCGGGGCCCACCAGACTCTAGTTACGCCACTGGGTTTAGGGGAGGTGGGCAGGTGGTGTAGAGGACATCTGTTATGTTAAAAGAGATGCTGTAGATTAGACGGCTACTTTATTGTGACTGTACTTGATATTTGAACGAAAATTCAGTATACTATTCTGTAAAACTTGAAAATTCAATAAAATGGTGTGGAAAAAAAAAAGGGGTATTTACAGGGGATTATATACAAGTTTGTCATGAAGCCACCTGTAGTTTCTGGTGATGTGGTACCAGCGCCGCCACAATCCGCCAGAGGTAGATGGTAATGCGGCAAGTTGGTAAAGTCCTCCACAGGTAGGGCTGGACCTCCGGGGCAGCGTAGTATAAAGGGGCAGCTTGTGGGGGAGTTGTAGGTGGTATATGGAGTGTTGGAGCCATCTATGAGGGGTGCCGGGACGTAGAAGAATGACACACACTGCAGAGTCTCTTTTACCTTTTACTGATGGTACGCAAGTAAAGATGTCCAGGGCACTGACAGGTGACCAGGTTGCACAGTGGGTGCCCACAGCAAGTGGGTATAAGGCCTCCTCTGTTCCTTTGTAGTGTCTGAAGCACAGCCTGCATGCAGCCAGACTTGCCTCCTCTCTCTTCCTGACTCTGATGTCTGTAAAAAAAGAATGCGCAAATAGGGTCTTATCTTAGCTTGCGATGTGGAATTGCTCACCTTGTCCACTCTGGTGTCTGGCTCTCCTCCTGTGCGGTCTACGGGTTACTCTCTCTGTTCACTGCAGTGGTGCACTGCTGTGTCTGGCTCCCTCTCTTTGACCCACAGGGGGACCGGGTGACTGAAGTCTTCACGGTTTAATAGAGTCCAGGAATGTTGAAAAAAGAATGATTATGATCGCTTATATTATATCAATGAGATCCTACAACAGTTGGGGGATACTTCAACATATACTGCCATTCCTAGAGATCCTACATCTTCTATTAGGTCTTTGATTCAGGATAAAGTGGATTTCAACCTAAAAGAATCGATCATAGATAAAAAACTGGCTGAGTATTTAGTGGTTCATAATCCAATCACCCCAGTGTTCTATACATTACCTAAGGTTCATAAGAATCTGATGTAACCTCCTGGTCGCCCAATAGTTGCTTCTACCGATTCCTTGTTATCGCCTTTGGCAATTACTTTGGATAAGATTCTATCCCCTCTCATCCTGTATATTCCTTCATATATTAAGGACACTTTAGACTTTCTATCTGTAATTAGTCAGTTGGGTCAAGTTCCATCTAACTGCATTTTGGTAACTATGGACGTGAACAGTCTGTACACGTCCATAGCACATGATTTAGGTCTTGAAGCCATAACTTGGTTTTTGGAAACGTATACCACATTCAGTGTGTTGAAGAAGCAATTTTGCCATGATTTATTGTCTATTGTATTATATAATAACTTTTTTCTATTTCAAGACCAGTTTTACCAACAATGCAGGGGGACCGCCATGGGTTCAAACATGGCACCCCCCTATGCCAATATCTTTATGGCACATTTCGAACATAAATTCATAGTGGGTGATTCGTTGATACAGTCAAAGTCTCTTTTATGGAGATGTTATATTGACGACATTTTTATGATATGGACGGGTACACTAACTGAGTTAGAATCAACTTTACTGAAATTGAATACTCTTATACCGAACCTGACGTTTACCTTACACCATAGTTACAAAGAGATTAACTTTTTAGACACTATGATCAGGATTTCAGAAACAGGCATGATTTCTTCAGATCTTTATATTAAGCCTACTGACAATAATAGTGTTTTACACTATATGAGTTGTCATCCTAAACACGTTAAACAAGCACTTCCACATTCTCAGCATATGAGACTCAGGAGAATAGTTTCTGACCCCGATATTAGATCAATGAGGCATATAGAAATGACTAATAAGTTCTTAGTGCGTGGATATCCATTACAGGTGTCTGAACCACGACAAATACAGTCAAGTAGACAAACCCCCTTGATAACCATGGTTGCCTTTGTAACCAATTTTCACCCTTTTTCTTATAAAGTTAAACGCATAATTAGAGAACACTGGTCAGTTCTCACTAAATTCTCCTCATATTGTTGAGTTTTCCAACCCTCCACTTATGTGTTACAAAAGACCCAGGAATCTACGAGACAACCTTGTCCGGGCCGATATTGGCTCTGACAGGAGGGTGTCCAGCCAGAGATTCCTTAGTACACCCAGACAAGGTAATTTTCCTTGCCTGGCATGTACACAATGTTTCCACATCATTAAAGGTGCTACTTTCACACACCCTAGATCAGGAAACGTTTTTCCTATTAAGGGTTATTTTACCTGTGACTCTACGTTTGTTATATATTTGCTTAAGTGCCCGTGCGGTCTCGGATATGTTGGGGAGACTACCCAGCATGTCCAAGACTGCATTAGTAAGCACAAATCGACAATTAGATGTCGCAATATGATGTTACCAATACCTTTTCATTACACATTGCCATAATATTTCACAGCTCAGGTTTCAGGTTTTGGAGCAGGTACCACTGGCTAGACATGGGGGAGATCGCATTAGGAGACTGAAGGAAAGGGAATCCTATTGGATTCAATGCCTCCAGACCCTGGAGCCTTTGGGCTTAAATTGGGAATATGAGGTGTTCTTTTGATCTCATTTGTTGAATATTAATTCTAGTGTCAACTTTAATAATAATAATTCTTCTTGTTATATCTCTATTACCAGGTGTTATTATTGTCCTAATCTTACTATTGTTTGAGGAACTTTTAAGAGAATTGATAGACTATTCCATGTCTTATGTGATTTAATTCATTTCCATTATGTCCTATTAATTATCAGGGTATACTAATTAAGATATATTTATTTTTTAAATTCTAACAACATACTGCCCTGTTAAGTATTTATATGATGCAATGACCTCTTTTCTCTTTCTTTATTTCCCTTTTTCATTTTTTAGGCATAAGACCTCATATTACTAATTGCAACTATTGCTGTCTGCCAACGAACAGCGCTCAGACTTCTTGTTTAATCCTTATGCGCATGCGTGCGGCGCATAGCTGGTGACTCCATAAAATAGGCACCGCCAGCTTGCGTTCCACCCGAGACACACCTGCGTTCCAGTTAGAGGAAGCAGGGGGAGTGTCTCATTGCCACTTCATATATAAACTTTCATATTAACATGGCGGCGCACACCCCGCCAACGCTGAGACACGTGCGGACCAGTAAGTACAGGGAGTCTTTGCAACCAATCAATTGTGGAGCTTTTGGTCCATTATTGGCATTTCACGATTGAGATTATCTTTTCTTTACCTCATTATAGGTTTCAGGCTTTCTTGTTATCATTTCAAGCAGGTATGCGCCCCATTAAATAGCCATTTAGCAATTGTCTTATGCTATTTAGTTTTATACTTTATGCAGTTCATATTTTGTTCTCTACAGCAGTGGCAGTTCTTCATACATAGTTTCAGGGGTGCATATTTAACCTCGTGTATACCACAGGTATTTTTAATATTATTTTTCATTATTGTTATTCATGACTATATGAGTACGTGAATAGGTCACAGCTGTAGTATTGTACCTAATAATGGGTTATGTTTCCTTTGTGTTGTAGTAAATTCTTTATAAAGAAAGGATATTCTGACAGGATTAGCCTATGATTATTCCTGTTAAGGTGAACAGGTAAATGTATACTTTTTATTCAATTTCCATATCATAAGGATATTCTCATGGATGACTAATAGAATTTGACAGGGTTCTTTTTGAAGCTGTGGCTAATCCACTGTTATTGTACTAATTATATTTAGTCTGGGTAACTAATACATATGATAAAATAGCCTAGATTTGCCATTGTTTAAGTTCCAGTATAGTTCTTTTGCTCTGCAGAGAATTTGTATATTTATTTGAGTAGTACTAATTCTGTGACTATTATTTCATTATAGATAAGTGTATGGTGCTTTAATCACAGCAATACACAATAGTGCAGCACTGCAATAAGGTATTAACGTTTTTGTACGTTTTTGTGCATTTTTTGTTATTTTTTCCTTTCCACTAAGATGGATGATGTGACGTCCTTTATTCTTGTACTCTCGTTTCATTATGTAACTGATGTTATATATCTATTGTGTCAAAGAAACTTTTTTGTGTTTTTATTGGTGATCTAACAAGATTACGTTACCTTCTTATGATTTTGATATGTAAACAAAATATTTTTTGTTTTTTCTTTTCTCTTATGTTAATCAGTATGTCATGCGAAGAAGACTACGGTCAAAACGTCTGACTAATTAATTTGTTTATCTGATGACAAAGTAAACATCACCTGTCTGAGAATCACTAATAAAGAATACAAACTCTTTTTTCAACATTCGTGGACTCTATTAATTCATTTTTTTTGGTGTACCAGATCACTTGATATTATTGACGTTTAATTTTGAGCACCCTAAAGGTTGTGAGCCAGCCCTGTGATTATTCGTGAAGTCTTCACAGTGTGACGGGTTTCTCTGTGGTCCTGGAGTATTCCACAGGTGCGGATCCCCAATGTCCGGTACATCTTAGGGTGAACTGTCACTAGTTCCTTGCTTCCCTTCCGCTCACTGCTCCTTGCCTTCTGTCCCCACTTAGGCTTGCAGGACGTAGAAGGGCCACTCCGGGTCACTGGTTTGGGCCTAACCGCGGCACCGACCACCAGGACATCTTTGCATCTCTCCTAGCGTCTGCACACTCTGACTAACTCCTCCTCCTGCAGTAGTATTTATAGGGGATCTTGCCTAAGGTCAGCAAGTGGTGCTCCGCCTACTGTGACTGGATGGAAGATGTTGCATGTAGTAGGTACCTGCTGTGGAAACCCATCTGAAAACCTATCTGCGTGAGCAGGGTGCCACAGAACTTCTACATACAGAGGATTGATGCACAACTCGTGGGGATGGCAAGACTAGGACAGCAGTCCCTTCTCCTGCTGTCTTCCAGATTTTTTGGCCGCTACTTACATTTTGGCGACAAATCTGACAGATAACATGGGGAGACTAAAGGCTTGTGGATTTTGGAATGTGCTGCATGAAAGTCACTTCACCACCCATTTTCAGCTTGCAACTGTGGAGCAATTGATGCCACTGAAGTGGTGTCTGGGCCCAAATTTTTGGGAAAAATGGAGACTCTTGTTGTAGTCCCCTAAATGTGACACAATGCTCAGCGTGTGCACGAGGCCTTCCAGATGCTGCGTTAAAAACCGAACCAAATACTTATTGCCTGCACAAGGCCTTCCAGATACTGAGGTAAAACGCACCAAATAATCATCATCTGCAAATTGCCTTACAGATATTGAAGTGAAACACACCAAATAATCATCATCTGCACATGGCCATACAGATACTGAAGTAAAACGCACCAAATAATCATCATCTGCACATGGCCTTACAGATACTGAAGTAAAGCTCAACAACTACTCACTGTGTGCATAATGCCTTACATCTACTGTAGTAAAAACTGATTTTGGAAGGGCATGACATGCCTATATCTGTGTCTCCTCCCCTTTTACTCGTCTATCTCTTTTCTTTTCACATTTTTATATGTAATTTTCTCTTTTCCATATGTTTGTTGTATCTTCTGAGTAGTTTGTCACCTTTTAGACACTTTAGAACAGGGGTCTCAAACTCAGCTGGGTTGGTGGGAAAAACATATATAGTGGGGGGCCGCATCCATTGTAGGACTAAGTGATATTTTTAGTAATACCAGAATTTTTTGTTTAGTAGTGATGTCCCCCATCCTGGACCCCTTTTGTAGTGAGGTCCCCCACCTTTTCTAGGTATATCTCCCATCCTGATGTACTTTTATAGTGATACCCCCATCCGGTTTTACCTTCTTTTTACACACTCACATACACACTCATTCACACACACGCTCACACACACACACACACACACACACACACACATCCACACATCCACACATCCTCATACACACACTGAAACTCACACACTGAAACTCACACACACCACACACACACACACACACACACACTTTCTTATACACACATCCTCACTCACATAATCACACCCTCACACACACACAACCTCTCACACAAACTCACACTTTTCTCACTTTAATAATGCATCGGTCCAGTGCAGGGGGCCGCCGCGGTCCCCGCTGTGCTGACTTCTGGCCTCCGCTGTGCTAGGACTTCCTCCAGCTGCCACTCAGACAAGCTCAGCAAGATCAATGCAATCTGCCAGCCAGAGGCCCGCATGTGACGTCATATTCCGCCATTAGCTGTGGGCCTCTCATTGGCTGGCAGCTTGCTTTGATCTTGCTGAGTGGCAGAGCTTGTTAGTGCAGCTGACAGAAGTCATCACACAGTGGGGACTGCAGCGGCCCCCTGCACTAGGGCAATGCATCATTAAGTTGTCCAAGGTGCCTCGGGCCGCGTAGTGAAGCCCCAGGGGCCGCATGTGGCCCTCGGGCCGTGTGTTTGAGAAGGCTTTAGAAGGTGTTTTCTATGTGTTTGTATGTGTTTGCGTTTGGCTGCCATTGTTTTCAATGGGATTCGACGGTGTTCGACGAACATTCGACGAACAAACGCCCAATAGGGTGAACCGAATCGTATTCGAACACTAGGGTGGTGGCTCATCTCTACTCATAGCCTCTCCATATAATATAATACAGCCTCATAGACCCTCCATATAGCATAATACAGCCTCATAGCTCTCCATATAGTACAGTCTCCAAACTTTCCATATAGTGCAGCCTCAATACTCTCCATATAGTATAACACGGCCTCAAAACTCTCCATATAGTGCAGCCTCTAAACTCTCCATATGATGCAGCTCCAAAACCTACCATATAGTGCAGCCTCAAAACTCTCCATATAGTGCAGCCTTATGTATGCAGCCTCATAACTCTCCATATAGTGCAGTATTATATATTCAGTGTTCTCCCATATAGTGCAGTATTATATATGCAGCCTACTTCCATTTAGTGCAGTATTATATATGCAGCCTTATCCCATATAGTCCAGTATTATATGTGCAGCCTTCTCCCATATAGTGCAGTATTATATATGCAGAGTATTATATATGCAGCCTTCTCCCATATAGTGCAGTATTATGTGCAGCCTTCTCCCATATAGTGCAGTATTATGTGCAGCCTTCTCCCATTTAGTGCAATATTATATATGCAGCCTTCTCCTATATAGTGCAGTATTATATATGCAGCCTTCTCCCATATAGTGCAGTATTATATATGCAGCCTTCTCCCATATAGTGCAGTATTATATATGCAGCCTTCTCCCACATAGTGCAGTATTATATGTGCATCCTTCTCCCATATAGTGCAGTATTATATATGCAGCCTTCTCCCATATAGTGCAGTATTATATGCAGCCTTGTATATGATCCCCTATCCCTCCTCCCCCCCATAATCCTCTGGCCATAAAAAAAAAAAAAAAAAAAACTTTACTTACCTCTCCTGCTTCCCTCACTGCTCTGGCGGTCTCCTCTGAGGATTGACTCAGGAGGAGGAAGAGGCGCCACCAGCCTGCGTTCCACTGTGCACTCAAGCAGGAAGTGGCAGGAGGCAGCACAGTGGAACGTAGGCCAGGAAGCTGGCAGGTCAGAGGAGGGGAGGGGCAGGAGCAGCAGCAGAAAGTAGGATGCTTCCCTCCCTTCCTCTCCTCTCCCTGACATATGGGCCCTATCTGCCCGCGCCAGAGGTGTAACTAGGTTTCATGGCGCCCGGGGCAAAGATTTATTTTGCCTCTGAGGATGGACATCCATTTGAAGCAGGCACCCGGCGCTGCAATCTGTGGGCGCAGAGGCGGCTGGCGGCGTGGGTTCCTTATAGGTCTGGACCCCTTCGTACCCGCGACCCCTGCGACCGCGATCGTTACGCCACTGCTGAACAATCTATTGTACAAGTGACGTCTGCCTATGTAAAACAGGCTATTAAATTACCGCTTACTTGCTAACTAGCTGCTGGTCAGCAATTGATTAACAATGTATGTTTGTAATGTAAATGTACCTTTAGGGTAAGTTCACACATTGGCGGGTGCACAGCGGGTTAGGGTCGGCGGCGGCAGGGCGGACCCGACAGGAAGCTCGGCAGCCGTCCACCGTCTTCCTGTCGGGTATGTGCGGCGGAAGACGGCCGGGAGACAGGCGGGTGCACAGCGGGTTAGTGGCGTCTGTTCTGCAGCGGCTGGAAGCAGCACATGATTCTGCTTGCAGCCGCTGCAGTACCGGCCGGTTTATAGAACATGCTCATTCTTTGCTAACCCGCTGGGAACCCAGCGGGTTAGCAACAGATGAGCATGTGGAAACCGCCGGTGTGTGCACACCGGGGGTCGGTTTCCATAGGTTTATATGTTAACCCAAAAGCCGCTTTTGGATTAACATAAATTTGCATAAACCTCATGGAAACCGACCGGCGGTTTCCGCTGCTAAAACGGCCCTAAACCTGTATGTGTGAACTTACCCTTACACTGAAATTTACCTCCCTGTAGCAAAAGTACTGCAGTGAGATCATTTTTGTTCCCAACTCTGTGTAGAAACATAAACTGCCACCTGATGTCACTTGAGCTTAACGCAAATTTATTTTTGACTGAGGCCATATGAAAGGAATGTATACTAGACCAGGAAGTAGTAAAGGGATTTACCCAGATTAACCAGTGCAGCACAGAGAGAATAACCTGAAGAAAAAGGAAAAGCAAATAGGCCACTTAATGTGATAGGAGACTTATTTATTGATGCGAGGCATTTACATGTCCTTCCTTCAGGATTTTACACTATTTCAGTATCTATTACACACTAGGCAGGGCTGGAAAATTTCCGGTATCAAGGTCAGTGCTTTGTTGGAGATGTAACCATTAAAGGGATCCTGTCACCCCCAAAACACGTATAAACCTATTAAAACCTGTCCCTACAGCATATTAACACTTTCCCTACACTCCTTTTACCTCCTAAATGCACATAATGAAAGTGAATAAAAACGTTTTTACAGTACCTCATTACTCATGATAATGAGTGACTATGCTATTCAAAGTCACTCATCCAGACTGCCCCTCTTCATACTATCACGCCTCAATAGGCGTGATCTTCATCATGGATTCAAACTGCAGCCTCTCTGCGCGCCTCCCCGCTGTGTCCTGTGTCTGCCCGGCTTCAGCGTGGGGCTGTATGATGCGACCCGCGTTATTTCCGGCGCCGGGTGACGTATTTACAGCCGCGCCGCTGTTAGCTTCAATTCCCGCACTGCGCATGCGCATGCGCATGCGCAGTGCACATTTTGAAGCTGACACAGCGGCGCGGCTGTACGACGTCACCCGGCTCCGGAAATGACGCGGGTCGCGTCATACAGCCCCACGCTGAAGCCGGGCAGACACAGGACACAGCGGGGAGGCGCGCAGAGAGGCTGCAGTTTGAATCCATGATGAAGATCACGCCTATTGAGGCGTGATAGTATGAAGAGGGGCAGTCTGGATGAGTGACTATGAATAGCATAGTCACTCATTATCATGAGTAATGAGGTACTGTAAAAACGTTTTTATTCACTTTCATTATGTGCATTTTGGAGGTAAAAGGAGTGTAGGGAAAGTGTTAATATGCTGTAGGGACAGGTTTTAATAGGTTTATAGGTGTTTTGGGGGTGACAGGATCCCTTTAAGTAATGTTGTAGTTAAGGGTTTTCCCAGTTGTCGCTTAATCTCTTTCTATACAGTAAAGGTAAAAAAAAATCTAAAAAAAGACTAGTGCAGCATTAACAAAAAAAACATGGTCTTTCAAAAAGAGTACTACACCTGCTCAAAGGTGGCATGGGTTATTGTTATTGAGGTTTTTTTACTTCAGTTATGCTGTGCTGCAATACTAGGTGCAGCCTGTGGGCTCTTGGTGGCACTGTTCTTGGAAGAAAGCAGACTTGCAGTTTGTTGATGGAGTGGGCACATGGACTTTAAGCCAATGCTTAAAGGAAAGTAACTAGCAGGATTTATGTGGCACCCCCGCGGACCGGTCATCACTAGATGGCGCAACAGCCAGGATTGGTAAGTCGGTCTCCCAAAACACACACCCGACTTACTCCTGATCCTAAGTCTAGGTACTCGATATCCAGCAATGGGATAGCAGGAGGAGCCAGGTGGAGGGTGGAAAGTTAGAGAAGGACCCGGTTAGGGGAGGTAACAAAAGGGCAAAAAGGACACAACATCAAGTCCAGAAGGAAGTGGAGGAGTGGAGTGAGTGAGTAGTAAGCAGCCAGCAGAAGGAGAGGCAAGATTACCACCTTACAGGACTTCGAGAACACGGACCCGGCAGCCTGTGCTACCATTGGGCTTGTCCGGGTCCCGGGCTGCAGACACTAACCAGAGACAGAGGGAGTCCAGGTGTGCCTGAAGCAGCGAGGACATCGAGGGACTGGGCCAGGACCAGACTGTCGGCTCTGCTGAAGTAGCCAGGATGCTGTATGCGCAAACCACAAACCCCGGCAGGGTGCGGGGTCTTTATGTCCCAAGACCCAACCTCCAGTGTAGCGAAGAGAAGGCCGTCGTACTAGGGCTAGGGGACCCGGGAAGTCACCCACTGAAAGTCTGTGACCGCTGGATCATAGCTAGCATGTGGAACAGACTGAAAAGGCCCGAAAGAGACACGAAAGGGGTGATGCAGACGAACGATCCCAGCTGCTTAGACCACACAACTGCCGAGAAAAGGGAGTAAAACCGGTTTAAGCTCGATGTTGTCTGAGGCTGTAATTCTTGTGCATCAGAGGAGATAGACTGGTTTTGTGATCCTGCAGCAGGAGGCTGCCCGGGGCTGTGAGCTCCGCACTCCCAACGAGCCTGCACATTCCCATTCTTCACGGTTCGGTTGCCCTGGGGACCAGCTCTACCCGTGGAGGGCTCAACATCCGCGCTGCTACCCCAATCATCCCCAGAGATCCCAACTGCAGTGGCGGCTAACCAGCCGCACACCATCCACGGGTGGCATCATGTTTAATCCCTAAAAACTATTCCCCCTTATATTGACTGCCCAGGGTCACGGAACCGGGTCTTGACTCCCGTGACTACTTCCTCAGCAGAACTGCCGCCCTGTTCCGAGTACCCCATGGCCCTGGTGGGCAAATCAACTTGGCGTCACGAACAGGATCTACCAATCTGGTAAAACTGGGCTTTGTGTGCCTGACAGACTGTGTTTCTGGGCCTCGACAATGGCGACCCTGAAAGAATGAGAGCATGTGCTGGCAGAGGGGCGTGCCACAGCCCCTCATCGTGTGTCAGGCCAGCACCAGGTGCAAAAAATTGCCCACACCCCTTCCATTCTCCAACAATCGGGAATGTAGCTCCAAAGACTGTATGATCCCGCCCAGGGGTTTGACTGACGACAAAGAAGAAAGACACCCATGAAGGGAGGAAGAAGAGAAAAATAATGGCACGAGGAGAAAGAAAAGTGGCAGACGAATGACTGAGTGCAGGGTGGGATGTGCGGACTCCTCCAGTTCCCCATAGGACAGCCATCCATCGGAGTCAGATCTTGGCTACTTGGAGGAGGAAGTTGAGGAGCTGGGCCGCCAGTTAGGACGGGCCTGCCTGATCATCGAGGAGCAATGGCAGCAGCCGCTTGACGAAGGAGCGACCACACAGTGGATGGTGCCGCGCCCTGTGTCCCTGAGCCGGGAGCTTGAGGAGGAAGGAATGGAGCCCGGTACCAGAGCAGGTACGCAGCTGTCCCACTGCCACAAGGAGAACCCCTGATCCAAGTAGACTCCCTTTGCCCCCTTTGCCCAGGTCCAGCAGACACCAGCCCAGCCTGGGAGGTCACCCCAACCTTCATACAGGGCTTAGCCGTGCCACTGACCCCAGAACCACCGTCCCAAGAGATTCACAGGAAGCCCATGCTCTGTCATTGGGAAAACCCCGACGGAGCTCTGATGGGGTTCCCGGGGGAGGTGGTGGCGGGCAGGGAGCAAGTCGAGATCTTGACCCGGGAGGAGTATCGGCACCGGTGGATTAACCTATGGGAGGCTGAGGAAGAAGAGAAATGGGCTCAGTAGCAGGCGATGATTGAACGACAAATCCAAGCCAAAGGCTGAAGCCTGGAAAGCCCTGTCCACCCACCAGGCCCCACATTGGGAGGGGGTCATCACTGCTTTCCATGCCGGGAGAGATTGGGGCTTCATCAAGGAGCCCGGAGCCGGTAGAGACGTATTCGTGTCCCGGACAGATGTAGAGTTCCACCTGTCCGTAGGTCACGCGGGTAGAGATCTGTGCCCTGGGGACCGTGTAACCTATGTCTATCCGGAGGGAGAAAGGGGACCCTATGCCCTTCAGGTTCACTGGGTACGACCAGAGGAAGAAGCACCAGCACCAGTCTCCGTCCCCGTGGCACCAACTACGAGGGATCGTGGAACCCAGACCCTGATGCTGGAGTATTCGCTGCCAGCCCTATTTGTGACCAGAGGGGGACAGGATGCACTGCCGTGGCAGCAATAGTGAACCGGACAGATACTTAGGCTGGCTTCAAACCACAGTGTGATCTAGTCTGGGGCCGTCCGGGATGACCCTGACAGCCCCGGACCGGATCAGCACACAGAACCGGAGGGCCAAATGTGCCCTCCGGTCCTGTGTGCAGCCGGATGCCTGTAATTGCAGCCGCAGCTGCTGTTTTTTCAAGACCGCGGCTAGCCGCAGTCCTGAAAGGACAGCGGCATGCAGCCGCCAGTGTCCGCTTGCCGGATCCTTCCGGACTTGGGCAATCCAGCCCCATAGGCTCCCATGTTAGGGAGCGCCGGATTGTCCCGGATACGGGAGGATCCAGCCGAATCCCAGATCAGGCAAATGGGGAGATTTTTCTCCCCGGATATAAAAATGATGCAAGCATCATTTTTGTGTCCGGAGAGAATAATCCGTATTCCTCCGCAGTGTCATGTAGTGATGAAACCGGATGGCAGAGAGCTGCCATCCGGCTCCATCCGGTCCCATAGGTTTCTACGGGGCCAAAAAACGGTCCGGGGCTGTCTGGTTTACACTGGACAGCCCCGGATCAAAAAAATCCGTGGTGAGAAGCCAGTCTAAGACTGTGAATACTGTGAGTTTTGAACATTGCTTTCCCTTTGTTTCCCCTAGTTTTTGCCGAGAATGTGTCCCCCATGCTGATTAAAGACGTTGATCAATGAACTTGATCGGAACTGCACTTGTACATAGTTAAACTCACTTCGGCGTGCTCTCTGTTGGTTTTATCATGTGCTTTTATAATGTGATAATGTATGCTTTGAATGTTTGCACTTTAAATGGACAATTTGCACTTGTGCCCGCAATGTTAAAATACCCACTGGAGTGGCCGAAGTACCGGTCAGTTTAGTCCCTATCGACATGCCCAGGGATTACAAAAGGGTTTTTCCTGGGGTGGGTTCTAGAAGATTTAGAGACAATCGCCGAACTGTTTGAACTCTTTTTCTACTTTTCCATCCCCATGCCCCTATTAGACGCTAGATGTGTTTTTGTTATGTAACGTTCAAGCCACAAAGAAGAAGAAGCACTTATGTAAATAAGGTATTGTTGAATGCATGATAAAAAAATGTTTGAGTTTTGTTTACCAACAAACCAGGTCCTGGCATGCGGATGTGCTATCCTTTGCTCAGGGGGAGTGTGGACCGGTCGCCACCAGATGGCGCAGCAGCCAGGATTAGTAAGTCGGTCTCCCCAAACACACACCCAATACACTCCTGATCCTAAGTCTAGTCTAGTCTACTCTATGTTCTGTAATGGGATAGCAGGAGGAGCCAAGTGGAGGGTGTTAAGATAGAGAAGGACCCGGTTAGGGTAGGTAACAAAAGAACAAAAAGGACACACAACACCAAGTCCAGAAGGAAGTGGAGGAGTGGAGTGAGTGAGTAGCAAGGGTCGCTTCACACTGCGGCGTGATCCGGTCCTGGGCTGTCCAGGATGCCCCAGACAGCCGCGGACCAGATCAGCACACAGAACTGGGGGGCTAATATGCCCTCCGGTCCGGTGTGCAGCGCATGCAGTTCCCGCTGCTGATAAGTCAGGACCGCGGGCGCCGCAGTCCTGACCTGTCAGCGGCTGCAGCTGCGTGCGCTGCACACCCAACCGGAGGGCATATTAGCCCCCCAGTCCTGTGTGCTGATCCGGTCCGCGGCTGTCAGTGGCATCCCGGACAGCCCCGGACCGGATCACGCTGCAGTGTGAAGCGGTCCTAAGCAGTCAGCAGAAGGAGAGGCGAGAATACGACCATACAGGACTTAGAGAACACGGACCCAGCAGCCTGTAACACCATTGGGCTTGACCGGATCCTGGGCTGCAGACACTAACCAGAGACAGAGGGAGTCCAGGTGTGCCCGAATCAGCAGGGACATCGAGGGACTGGGCCTGAACCAAAGTGCCAGCTCTGCTGAAGTGGCCAGGACGCTGTATGCACTAACCACAGACCCCAGCGGGGTGCGGGGTCTTTATGTCCCGAGACCCAACCTCCAGTGCAGTGAAAAGAAGTGCCAAAACCAGGAGTGGAACTTGCAAAGAAATAGTATAAATGAAAGATTAACACCTGTTCTGGGTTTTGGAGGTACTCCTAGTTTTAGCACACAAAACCTGATGAACCCTGAGCAGGGAAAAACTGCAGTGTGAAACCAGCCTAAGAAGAAATTGCTAGATGCTTCCCTCATTGCTGCAGCACTGTGAATAAGACACCAGTGTTCCTCTACATTAGGGTTTAGAGCAGGCTCTGTTAATTAGTGCAATGTAGCAGCACGGCCCGGATAGCGGAAGCTAGATAGGGATTTAGAGTACAGTAGCTTGTAGAAACTGTTTATATTGTTGTTACTGAATGTTTGTTTCAATAGCTCTCTATTGCTGCTACCGTTATAAAAAAAAAATCTACTAACTGCATTTGCCGGCATATAACTTTGTCTAACTATAAAGCCGGTATTTTGCTTCTGCCTCCTCGTTCACTGTATCATATTTGAACCCTGCTTAGTGGTGTCTCTATGGTCAATGCTTCAGGTTGCGCTGCAAGCATGGTGCAGTCACAGAAATAGAGGTGGCTGACAGTAATTAATGTGAGTACCGCAGGCAATGGTGGAACTCCTTCCCTATAAACACGCTCTTTAGCTGCCCAAATTTGATGGCCAAAATATCCCATTGCTAAAATGTACAATGTCAGCCCAGAACTACAAGTGGAGATCACTCTGTCTGTCCTGATGGGTGAGGCCTGCAGAAATATCTTCCTGCAACCGGAAGCCATGCATAGCACCTTGAAAAGGTATAGTGGAATTTCTGGATATATGGTGAGACAGCTAGTGTGGGGCAATTTAGGGCGAAGTTCTTCTACCAGCTGCCACGAGAAGAAGAAGGGGCCTGTCAATATGCCATGGCGCTACAATAAGCACAAGCTGAAGGTGAAAATGTGTAGCCCCGCAACGAATGTGTCACAGGAGTGTATTGCAGCCCAGACTGCAGCTGCAATATTCTCTGACTAGGAAATGACATGGTTAAAACTCAGAGCTCCATACCCTACATGCACTTCAGAATAGAGGGCCAATAAGGTCCTGGTGGGCGGAGTGTAGGAGTGTGAGAGGAGAATGTAGGAGAAGGAGGTAGGAGAAGAACGTGGCCGGGGGTGCAGCCCCTAAGCCACCACCGGTTGGGCGCCATTATCTGGTGCCTCAACAACCGGACTCTGGGCGAACAACCACGGGTCAAAATATACCCGCGCCCATCTACAACCGGATCACTGGTTCCAAAGCTGGTAGTCGTTTATCACTGCTATGCAAACCAGGAGTGGAGGGACCGCTCTACAGGAGTACCCCACCGCCGCCACAAACAGAGCCGTCTTGCCAGCGGAGTACCCACCAAAAGGACCCAGACTACCCCTCACACTGGAACGTACACACTGGCAGGGCCATTTAAGTAGTCCCTTGTACCCGACCTTGGCACTCAAAGGCGACATCGGCAACTCACCTAGAATAAGTTGGAACGGAGGAACACCGCGGAGCTCTGAGACAACACCGGTCATTGCCAAGTCCACCCAGTCCGTTACCCGTTATCTGTATACCATGCATCACCTGCTGGTTACAGTAAAATACCCGTTGCAGAGACTAATGGTGTCCGTGTTTCTTGAGAACTGTTTCACTCCGCATGCAGAAGGTAACTGAGCTGCCTCACAACATCTTGTGCAGCTCCTGGCTCCGGGGACTCCCGCTCATCCTGTGGGGAGCGTCATATCTTGCTGCATTCCATCCCCCGGAGACCCAAGCAGCGCCGGTGAACTCACCGGAACTCTCACTGGTGGCGTCACGACAAGATTTAACCCCTTATCTGTTCAGCCAACTTTATTGATCTGGACCACCGGGCCCACACAGCCTCGGGCGCAGTATCGTGACAGGGAGCAGCGACAGCCCAAGACGTGCACAACCCGGCTACGATGAGTCAAAACAAAGGGGGCCGATGGAGTAAATGGAATGGGACTTGTGAACCAGATACTACAAGAACAATTCATCCTGGGACTCTACAGTACTCCCCTGAAACAGGTTCTGCATGAGCAAGTTAGAGTGGATCCTACCTTAAACTTTAGGCAACTATTGGACGGTGAAAACAAAGACACAAAGAAGAAAGCTATGCTTCCAGATTGGTGTGGAGCCAGACCATTGCAACCCTAGGGGATGCAATGAATGAAGAGACTCTAATCAGAGTAGTACAAGACATACAGAGTTCCCTGAATGTTATGCAAGAGAAGTTGACCCAAATGGAAAAGTGGCTTGGAATCTGCTCTACCCCCGAGGCCACCTACCTGGCCCTACAATATCCCTATTAGACCTCCTCCCTAGCTCCTGTATCTGAGCCTCCTTACTCAAGCCTTCTGTGCTCCTACGGTCCTCCACCTATTACGCCTGTGAGTGGATATCAAGTTCCTCAATTTGCCCGTCATGCCAACGACTTTGGCTGCTCAGACGCTATTACTCATGAGATACCAATAAAGGACACGTCTCCAATCTGAGAAAGATATCAACAGATAACTCCCAAGCTTTACCAGGAGGTGAAGATGTTGTTGAAGCAGATCTTGAACCCAGGAGTGGATCAGAGTAGCCAGAACCCCTGAGCAGCCCCAGTGGTGCTTGTCTTAAAAAAAGATGGAACTATTTGATTTTGCACAGATATGCATGCTTAGTGTAAGACTCATACCCTCTATGAGTCTATGTCACCCCTAGGAAAGGCTAAATACTTTTCCACCCTGGATCTGGCTAGCGGATACTAGCATGCATCTATTGAGAAAAGGACAGGGCAAAAACAGCATTTTTACTCCCCATGGGACTGTTACTATAACAGAATGCCCTTTAGGCTATCTAATGCATTGGGTACATTCCAGCAGCTGATGGAGAAGTGTGTGAGAGACCTGTACTTTGAAACCACCTTGAAATACCTGGACGATATAATTGTGTACCCCTCCACCTTCCAAGAACATCTGAAAAGACTTGGACAAGTATTTGGGCAATTATGGGCCCAGTATCTGAAGGTGAAGCCAAGAAAGTGTCATCTATTCCAGAAAAAAACAGCTGAAAAGAAGAAGGGGCGCACAATAGTGTGTATCTGTCGGCAGAAAGTGTGCAAAATAGTTTTGGATTTGCTTACCTGAATGGATTGTGAGACGTCATATCCAGCCTTTGCACCTGTGACAACTTAAGATGTCAAGCATTTTTCGCAGTCTGGGAGCGCGGCCACAAGTCCCTATTCTTATATCTGTTTTCCTGATCTTTTCAAGAAAGAAATTGAATCCTGGGCCATAAGGTGTCTCAGGGTGCAGTTCTGCCTTCCCAAGACAAAATGGCGGCGATACAGCAATAGCCAGCACCCAGTACCCTGCGAGAGTTGAAAGCCTTCCTTGGGTTGGCTAGGTACTATCGGCAGTTCATTAAAGGCTATGCAAAAATAACGGACCCTCTGAAAGACCGGTTATGGTGTCAGCTAGGGCACCAAACAATCAAAGTAGTGCCCTGGGAGCAGAAGCAAGACAAGGCTTTCAGGCACTGAAAGAAGCCCTGACACTGGCCCCAATCCCGAATTATGCATACTTCGATAAACCATTTATCTTATACACTGATGGCAGTCTCTACGGATTTGGGCAGTTCTTTTGCATATGCAAGATGGAGAGTTATCACCTATGTCAGTAGGTACCTATGGAACATTGAGCGAAACCCTCACAACTACAGATCCTTCTGGCTGGAGCTTGCCTGGTGTGGGCCATGACAGAGAAGTTTGCAGGATATCCAAGATCCAGTTATGGACTAACAACCTGCTGCCCATCTGGATAATTCCAAGCTGGGAGCCCTGGAGCAGTGTTGGGTGGCTTGCCTTGCGAAGTACAACTTCTCCATCTGCTACAGTTCTGCTACAGAAAATACCAACTCTGATGGTCCGTCAAGGGTATCTTTGGAAGCTCTGAGGAACTTGAGGAATGTCTAGAAGAGGAGGAAACTCCAGAATTCCACAGCTTCACACCTCAAGTCTTAACAAACAGAGCAAGCTGGTGTGTAATAGAATTGGGATCACTCAAAGAATTAATAAGGCCTGGTTCACATCACGATTTTGTGCCTGTCCGTGGGATCCGAGTTTAAAGTAGGATCCCACAGACAGGCACGGATCCACACGGATCCCTGCAATCGGATGGCAAATAGCCATCCGATCCGTGTCTATGCAGGATCCGTGTGGATCCTGTTCTCCCTGCCTGTCCCTGCTTCTTCTCTCTCTGTCCCTGTCTGTCCCTATCTGTCCCTCTTCTATCTATGCTCTCTCTCTCTTCTATCCTCCAGAGCATAGATAGAGGAGGGACAGATAGAGACAGACAGGGAGTGACAGGGACAGATAGGGTTAATTATATGTACTGAGCACTGCCTCTGGTCATGCTCAGTACATAAAGCACAGAGCTGACATCGGATTCCAGTTCAACTCGGATCCGATGTCCACAGGCTCCTATACTATCGGGGCTCGGATCAGCTCTGATCCGAGGCTGTCCGAGTTCATTCTCGGACACAAAAACGCAGCAGCCCCATAGGAATACATGGGATCCGATTTTGGATCAGAGTGTATCCGTTTTGAAACAGATACACTCGGAAGCTCCAAAATCGTGATGTGAACCAGGCCTTAGAAAAATAATTTTTATTCTTATGAAAACAAGACAGGCACAAAGGACACACATATAAAACACAGTGCCTTGTGAAAGTATTTGGTGTCATGCCTTTCTTAGGCCCACGTCACACACACAGATATTTGTGCAGATATTGTTCACAGATCTCTGGTTGCAGTGAAATTATGGACACATTAATCCATTTGTACACAGCCACAAAATGGAGCAATGTGTCCATGATTTCACTGCAACCAGAGATCTGCGAACAATATCTGCACAAATATCTGTGCGTGTGACGTGCCCTTAGAAATATGTGCATTTAGTTTACTTGAGACAATATAGTGTTTGCTTGTTCAGCGATGACTTATCCCATAGCGCCATCTGTTGACAATGTTCCCACATTACATTATGTTTACTGCATAGTCTAATTCTGGTCCCTCCATGCCTATGTAATCCCATGAGGCTGTGCTCTGGGCTCTGCTTCTTCTCCTCCAGAAGCCATTACAGCCTCATACAAGCTGACATCCTGGTATGCTGATCCTTCTCTCCCTAGATTTCAGCTTATCTGCATGTTTCCCTCAACATAGCACAGTCGGTGAGTTTAATATGCTGCTGCCCACCTATATGTACAATGTAGCTACACTGCTGATTATCATCTTATCATTCTTCTGCAATTATACATATTGTGTATTTGCCGTATCGTGCAATCACATTGTGTGACCTGTAACAATGTAATGTTGTGCACTTCATATATGCTTATGTTGTACTGAGAATTTCTATTTGTTTTTTCTAGTTTTACACTTAACCCATTAATAAAAGTTGAAAAGGACCCCCAGCGTCCATGTCAATGCATTGATGGGAAAGAGTTTAGCTATCTGTCAACTCGTTCTTCAGGAGTACAGAGTGAGGGTGCCAGAACAGTAAAACGACTACTATAAACGGGGTCGAAGCACAGACACTGACTTGTAGCAGAGAACAGTCAAGCCGCATACAGACACAATGTCAGATATAGGATCTGAAGTTTATGTGACACGCTCCCATGTAAGCGCATCTTCACGGAAGTCTGTGAGCAGCGCTGCAATTGCCATCGCCAGGGCGAAGGCGGAAGCCGCCAAAGTGAGAGCTGCTTACGCTGAACAGGAGTGGTTATTAAAGAAAGAAAAGGCACGTCTGGAAGCCGACCTCGCAAAACTCGCCATAGACACAGAAGCAGCGGCAGCAGAAGCTGAGGTACAGGTTTTAGAAGAAGCAGCACGCTGCGATAGTGAAAGGTTCAGCTTAAGGCTAGGACCTGAACTTAATCATCGTGATATCTCACAACGCACTTCAGACTACGTGCTACAGCATGCCTCATTAGATGACCATCTACATTCAGCTCCAAGAGAGATACCGAATCCTGTCATTCAGCCATCAACCTTCATTCACCAATCATCCCACATTAAGCATGAAAGTAATTCTGTCCACCTTCCATCATCAGTGAGACCAGCACCCGAACCTGTAGATCCCTACTACACAGAGAACACTTTCAAGATAGAGGACCCCGACGGTGACTATCGTGACGAAGATGCATTTTACGGCAACGATAGCTCACGGAGACCTCATCACAGCAACAAGCACCCGGACCGCCTTCTCAGAGATCAAGAGCTACCAGCTTTCCTCAAGTTCTTTGCACGTCGTGAGTTACTCACCAAAGGTCTCTTAAAGTTTATCGACCGTCCCGAAAGTTTCAGAGCGTGGAGAGCTTCCTTCAGAAACGCCACCGCTGACCTAGACATCTCTGCCAGCGAAGAGATCGACCTCTTGGTTAAGTGGCTAGGAAATTAATCGGTAGAACATGCGAAACGCATCAGAGATCCCAGCATCAACAACCCGAGGAAAGGTTTGTGCACGTTACGGGAGAGACTCGATGAGTGCTATGGCTCCTCAGAAATGATAGAAGAATCCCTCTTCAAAAGGTTGGAAGACTTTCCTATAATCTCTAATAAGAACTTTCACATGCTAAGAGAATTGAGTGACCTCTTAGTAGAACTCCAAGTCGCCAAGACTGAAGGAGACCTGCCAGGCCTCGCATTCCTAGACACAGCCAGAGCCATCAAACCCATAGTGAAGAAACTACCTGACAGTTTGCAAGAGAAATGGTTGAACTGGGGTTCAGATTAGAAGCAGCCTCACAACGTGGTGTCCCCTCCATTCCACATCTTTGTAGATTTTGTCCGCCAGCAGGCCAAGATAAGGAACGATCCCAGCTTCAACCTTTCTGCGTTGATCCTGTCAACCCAAGAACTAGTAAACCTGTTCCAGTTCACAACCCCAGAGTCTCACCTGTCACCGTACACAAAACTAATGTGTCTTCTGCAGACTCATCACACAAGACCCATAGTACAATAGACCCGGAAAGGGAGTGCCCCTTACATAAAAGGCCTCACCCACTACAAGAGTGCAGGAGTTTTAGGGGAAAATCCCTTAAAGACCGTAGACTCTTCCTCAAAGAGAACAACATATGCTACAGATGTTGCGCATCTACATCCCATTTAGCTAAAGACTGCAAAGCCGGTATTGTTTGTTCGGAGTGTAACAGCCAAGAGCACAGCACAGCACTACACCCAAGGCCAGCCCTGCAGACCCCCTCATCCATAGACCGACTTACAGAGCACAGCGGGGAGGAGAAAGACAGTACACCTCCTGAAGTGTCACCCCAGTGCACTCAAGTCTGCGGAGAAGGTCTTATTAACAAATCCTGCTCAAAGATCTGTTTGGTTACAGTTTACCCTATTGGCCACAGAGAAAAGGAGGTTCAACTCTACGCTATACTTGATGACCAGAGTATAGATCACTTGCCAGCTCAGTTTTCTTTGACATCTTTAAAATCGAGGGACTCGGCTCGTCCTACTCACTAAAAACATGCACAGGAGTGAGTGAAGAATCTGGGAGGAGAGCTACAGGTTATCAAATCGAATTCCTGGATGGGAAGACATCCTTAGCCCTTCCTACACTAATCGAGGGTAATTCTATCCTGAACAATAGAGAAGAAATCCCCACTCCAGAAGCGGCACTATATCACCCTCATTTGAGAAGCATAGCACATCTTATTCCCGCACTCAATCCCCAAGCCAAGTTAGTCCTTTTGCTAGGGAGAGACATCATCAGAGTCCACAAGGTGAGGAAACAGATAAACGGTCCTCATAACTCGCCCTACGCTCAGAAGCTAGACCTGGGATGGGTAGTTATAGGGGACGTTTGCCTCAAAGACGCTCTCAAGTCAAACAACATTCACTCTCTCTACACATACACGTTGGAGAGTGGCCATCCATCCTTTTTCCTACTCTGCCCCAACAAATTCCTTGTGAAGGAGAAGCACACCAACTCGGCACAATTAAATGGCAGAGAAGACAACGCCACTGAATCGAAAGTTCTAGACTCATCCACAGTCTCTCTTCCTGTACAACGCAGTCTAGGGTTTAATTGGCACTCAGAGTCTGATGGTTTAACTTTTCAAGTCAACCTAGAGAAAAAAGCCTTCACATGATGAGGCGTCCTGTCCACAATCAACGATCCTGATGACTCATGTCTGCTTACTCCTCCAACTCTTCTTACCCAGAAGTTTAATGTGAGCACGCCGACGTCCGGAGAGTCTACTACTAAAGACTTGTACAAATCCCAGTGGAAAAGAGTTCAAATGCTAGCAGACCTGTTTCTGAACTTATTCTATTGCTCTAGTTGAAGTTTATGTGGCATCCCCCAGATACCAGACGGGGAGTGTCATGCCTTTCCTAGAAATATGTGCATTTAAATTGCTTGAGACAATATATTGTTTGCTTGTTCAGCGATGACTTAACCCATAGCGCCATCTGTTGATAATGTTGCCACATTACATTATGTTTACTGCATAGTCTAATTTTGGTCCCTCCATGCCTATGTAATCCCATGAGGCTGTGCTCTGGGCTCTGCCCCTTCTCCTCCAGAAGCCATTACAGCCTCATACAAGCTGACATCCTGGTATGCTGATCCTTCTCTCCCTAGATTTCAGCTTATCTGCATGTTTCCCTCAACATAGCACAGTCGGTGAGTTTAATATGCTGCTGCCCACCTATATGTACAATGCAGCTACACTGCTGATTATCATCTTATCATTCTTCTGCGATTATACATATAGTGTATTTGCCGTATCATGCAATCACATTGTGTGACCTGTAACAATGTAATGTTTTGCACTTCATATATGCTTATGTTGTACTGAGAATTTCTATTTGTTTTTTTTAGTTTTACACTTAACCCATTAATAAAAGTTGAAAAGGACCCCCAGCGTCCATGTCAATGCATTGATGGGAAAGAGTTTAGCTATCTGTCAACTCGTTCTTCAGGAGTACAGAGCGAGGGTGCCAGAACATTGGGCCCCCTTGAACTTTTCAACCTTTTGCCACATTTCAGGCTTCAAACATAAAGATATAAATTCTAATTTTTCTGTGAAGACTCAATAACAAGTAGGACACAATCGTGAAGTGGAACGAAATTTATTGCATATTTTGAACTTTTTTAACAAATAAAAAACTGAAAAGTGGGGCGTGCAATAATATTCGACCCCTTTACTTTCAGTGCAGCAAACTCACTCCAGAAGTTCAGTGAGGATCTCTGAATGATCCAATGTTGTCCTAAATGACTGGCAATGATAAATAGAATCCACCTGTGTGTAATCACGTCTCCGTATAAATGCACCTGCTCTGTGATAGTCTCAGGGTTCTGTTTCAAGTGCAGAGAGCATCATGAAGACTAAGGAACACACCAAGAAGGTCTGAGATACTGTTGTGGAGAAGTTTAAAGCCGGATTTGGATACAAAAAGATTTCCCAAGTTTTAAACATCTCAAGGAGCACTGTGCAAGTGATCATATTGAAATAGAAGGAGTTTCAGACCACTGCAAATCTACCAAGACCCGGCCGTCCTTCTAAACTTTCATCTTGAACAAGGAGAAGACTGATCAGAGATGCAGCCAAAAGCCCCATGATCACTCAGGATGAACTGCAGAGATCTACAGCTGAGGTGGGAGAGTCTGTCCATAAGACAACAATCAGTCGTACACTGCACAAATCTGGCCTTTATGGAAGAGTTGCAAGAAGAAAGCCATTTCTCAAAGATATCTATAAAAAGTCTCGTTTAAAGTTTGCAAGCCACCTGGGAGACACACCAAACATGTGGAATAAGGTGCTCTGGTCAGATGACACCAAAATTGAACTTTTTGGCCACAATGCAAAACGATATGTTTGGCGTAAAAGCAACACAGCTCATCACCCTCAAAACACCATCCCCACAGTCAAACATGGTGGTGGCAGCATCATGGTTTGGGCCTGCTTTTCTTCAGCAGGCAGGGACAGGGAAGATGGTAAAAATTGATGGGAAGATGGACGGAGCCAAATACAGGACCATTCTGTCAGAAAACCTGTTGGAAGTTAAATCTCTGTCCCAGTCTCAGGTCTTTTGCAGACTCCAACAAGACAATGATTCCAAACATAAAGCAAAATCTACAATGGAATTGTTCAAAGATAAACATATCCAGGTGTTAGAATGGCCAAGTCAAAGTCCAGACCTGAATCCAATCAAGAACCTGTGGAAAGAGCTGAAAACTGCTGTTCACAAACGCTCTCCATCCAACCTCAGTGTCATATATGATACAGTCTATATAGAGTCTAATGCATGGGTATAATGAGACACATGAGACATACGCTTCTTAAGCAGCTCTTGTATTGCTTCATACAAGTTAGTGCATCAACAGGATAACATAAATGTAAGTTGCAGAGTGAAAGGCAAAACAACCAACGACACCAGAGCATTAAAGCATAGTACAAGTCTCAGGGAAAGCATTCAGAGTTCATTACTTCCCTGTCAGATATTGCTGGCACCCAGGATTCTGTATTCATAAATGATTCCAGGCAGAATGAATCCAGGCTTCAGAGAGCAAGTCACACACAGATTGCAGGCCTGATTCTGGAGCACAGGTTAACCAGCTGAAGTAGTTTAAAAGGGCAATTGGCAAGAAACAGGGCAGGGACATCAAAGCTGAGGACTCCATATTGTTTGAGGGCAAGAGTCAATGCACAGGACAGGAAACAAGATGGCCGACGACAAGCTGAGAACTCCATATTGGTTGAGGGCAAAAGTCATTACACATGACAGGAAACAAGATGGCCGACAAAATACACTAAATGCAAACATAACAACAGATATAGCAAAAAAGACTGAAAACCTTACACTCAGTGAGCTCGAGCTGTTTTGCAAGGAAGAATGGGCAAGAATTTCAGTCTCTCAATGTGCAAAACTGATAGAGACATACCCCAAGCGACTTGCAGCTGTAATCGCAGCAAAAGGTGGCCCTACAAAGTATTAACTCAAGGGGGCTGTACAATATTGCACGTCCCACTTTTCAGTTTTTTATTTGTTAAAAAAGTTTAAAATATGCAATAAATTTCGTTCCACTTCACGATTGTGTCCCACTTGTTGTTGATTCTTCACAAAAAAATTAGAATTTATATCTTCATGAAGACATTTGACTGCAGCAGGTGAAGACATGGGTAACCCAGCAAAGAAAACCCAGCAAAGAAGAATGGGCTACTCTTGGTGCCGATATGAAGATGGTTCTAAATCAGTGGGACAGGTTTGAAGTTCAAGGAGCTGTTTTGAACAACAAGTGGCAGCAATCTGCTGACATAGAAACAAGATGGCAGGTGGTAATCCGCAGAAGCATGGCACGAGAAATTGCCAAGGAAGCCAAGCTCAGTTTGGGCCAGCCAAAACCTTCCAGTGGCTGCAGCGCTATGTATATTGGTTGTGAATGGAGTCCATATTTAAGGACATCTGTCGGCAGTGTCAAATGTGTGACACCAATAAAAGCACAGAACAGGGCACCTGTACAAACCATACAGACTAAGAACTTCCGGAAGTGCCACAGTACTCTCTGGTCATAATTGACCACTTCTGTAAGTTTACAGTCATCAGCCCACATATGGATCAGACAGCCGAGTCTGCCACATAAGCCATTGTCAAGACTTTATACAGGTTTTACGATTGTCTGCTGCTGATCCATTCAGACCAAGGAGCATGCTTCCAGGGCAAAGTAATGAAGGAACTACACCAATTGTATGGCATCAAAAGATCTAAAGGTACCGTCACATGTTGCAATCTCACCTGGAGATCATAAAGGCGATATGTCACCCCTGAGCAATCGCCTTGAAATTGCCTCACGGTTGCGGCGTGTGATTTGGGAATTTCTGAGGCGATAAAATCGCCTGTCGGCTGATTCCTGAAAAGTGCTCAGCAATCAGTCGCAATTGTGAAGGCGATATTTCTGTGTCGTGGCGTGTGATAGGGCGATAGTGATGGAAAGAGTGTTGCCTATGATTTCCCGTAGGTGTGCCTCAGCGTGCTGGAGTCCGCTCCCTGTCTGAAATGATTGGTGTGGGCTACTGTGTTCCCATTGGCTGTCACTTGACACAGCGCCATATTTGAAGAGCTGTCCGTTCAGCGTCATGTATTAGCCAGCCTTCCAGAGCAGGCTGACCAATCATAACACTGTTGTGCTGTCCAATGAGCGCGTATGAGGCACGGTGTAAACCACTGCGGCACGCCTATCTCCTCGCCGCGCTGAACATGTACGACCACATTGCCTTTGGAATTGCGGCGTGTGAAGCGGCGATGGAATTAGGCAGGATTGCTTCCACTGTAGGCGATTTCCGGAGTGACACATCGTCTTACTTTCAGGGCGAAATTGCGGTGTGTGATGCCGCCATCGGCGATCTGAGGCGACCATGAAAAACATGCACAGGCACGTTACATTGCCTCATATTGCCAGATGAGATTGCGGCGTGTGATAGTACCTTAAGGGTACCATTACATGACGCAATATTGCATGCAATTTCACTGGCAATTTGCTGGTTGCAGTGAAATCATGGACACATTGTTACATTTGTACACGGCAACAAAATAGAGCAATTTGTCCATGATTTCACTGCAACCAGCAAATTGCCAGTGAAATTGCATGCAATATTACATTGTGTAACGGTACCCTAAGGGTGCCGTTACACGCTGCAACCGCAGCGAGAAATTTTGGCAGCGATATTGCGACCTTGAAATATCACTGCCACATTTTCTCCCAATTGCCTTCTTATTGCGGCGTGTAATTTGGGAATTTGGCGGCGATATGTAGCTCGCCTCGGTCGCCTGGTTTTAGAGCACTGCTCTGAAATCGGAACCAGGCCACATTGGTGTTATCGCCGCCAAATTCCCAATTCACACGCTGCAATAAGGAGGCAATTTGGCGGCGATAATTCCAGCGATAAATATCGCCGCCAAAATTATCTCCTATGGTTGTGGCGTGTAAAGATACCCTTAGACAACCTCGTACCATCCCCAAGAGAATGGAGCCTGTGAGCACATTAATCGGACTCTAGGGTTTATAGCAGGCTTTTTTAATTGGTGCGCTATAGCAGCTCAGCCCAGTTAGCGGAAACTAGATGGGGATTTAGGGTAGAGTAGCTTGTAGAAACTTTTTTATACTGTTGTTCCTGAACATTAGTTGCAATAGCTCTGCATTGCTGTTACCATTATAAAAAAATCTGTTAACTGCATTAGCTGGCATATAACTTACTGTCTACCAATAAAGCCGGTATTTTGCTTCTACTTCCTCGTCTTACTATACCATATATTTTATATATATAATAAAAAATTGCAGCAGCACACTGTCGGTGCCAATACCATGCATACAAAGATGTTTTTAAGTAATGATAGTGGATGTCATTATTTTGAGAAAAATTAAAAACAAAGTTTTTTCAAAAAAATTCAGATCGCCAATACTTGCACTCTAAGAACCTTATTTTAAAATAAGAAGTATTAAAAAAAAAATTTCCATATGAGGTTTTTGAAAAAACTTTTTAGTTTTTATTTTTTCTCAAAATAATCTCATCATCTACTTAGGCTTGTTTCACACTGCAGTTTTTTCACTGATCAGTGTCCATCCGGTTTGTGTGCCAAAACCAGGAGTGCCTCCAAAACTCAGAACAGGTATTAATCTTTCAATGATGTGTTTTTCTCTGCAAGTTCCTCTCCTGATTTTGGCAAACAAACCGGATGGAACCTGATCAGGAAAAAAACTGCAGTGTGAAAACTGCTTAAGGCTACGTTCACACATTGCGTATTTTGCCGCGTTTTTTTACGCGCGCTTTTCAAAATACGCAATGTGCCTTTTGTCTGCCTGCAAAGTGAATGGGAAATTCACTTTGCAGTGCAGACATTGCGTAAAAATACGCAGTGCGTTTTCCGGGAGAAAACGCAGCTCCGTAAACAATTGATATGTCATTTGTTTACGCAGCTACTTCTGCGTATTCTCCCAGAGGGGAGGAAGAATCCTGCTTCCTCCTCCCCTCTGTGACAGCTGTGGCCGCCCATTAGACTTCACATTGTGTTAATACACACTGTGAAGTCTAAATTAAACAAAAGCAAGTGTGTGAAAAATAAAAAAGAATGAATACATCACCTTCCGACGCCTTCTGCCGCTGTGCGATCCCCGGTTCTAGTCAGATCTCTTCTGACAAGACCTGTGGTGACGTCAGAGGAGGGGCGTTCCCGGGCACTCGCGGTCATGTGATACCACATGACCGCGAGCAGCCAATCAGCGATGGGACCGCCCCGGGAACGCCCCCCTCTGACATCACCACAGGTCCTGTGAGAAGACATCTCACTTAGAACCGGACACCGGAGAGCGTCAGACGGCACCAGACACCGGGAGAAGGCGTCGGAGAGGTGAAGTATTGATTCTTTTTTATTTTTCACACACTTGTTTTTGTTTAATTTAGATTTCACAGTGTTTATTAACACTGTGAAGTCTAATGGGGCGGTCACACATGTCACAGAGGGGAGGAGGAAGCTGGATTCTTCCTCCCCTCTGTGACATCACTGCGCTTTCTGGGGGAAAGAAAGCGCAGTGTGTGAAAGCCCCTGCGTATTTTGCTGCGCTTTTTTGCGCAGCCGAAAAACGCGGCAAAAAGCGCGCGCAAAAAAGCGCAGCAAAATACGCAAATGTGTGAACGTAGCCTAAGGGCTTGTCACAGGCTACGATATCGTGAATGATATTGTTGAAACAGCACGGTTTTTGAGACGTTTAAGACGTCGTTGCATGTGACTTGTCGATATGACCAGCGATAAGTCGGCTGATCGTTGATCGCAGGTTTATGAACCGGACCATAAATCAGTCGTTGATAGTCTTTCCAGCCTGTAGCTTCGGTGTGTGTGACACCTTGTTAACGATGTTGTTTACAACTTAGTCTATGCAGAAATGAAGGACATAGGCGACCAAACGACCGCAAGCATCATTCGCTTGTCGCGGAATTGTTGCTGCGTCTTTTTCTATATCAGTACATGTGACACCTCACTAGTTAGTGATCATTGAACATTGTTCCAGCGATGTAGGTCAAGTCAGATCATTGGTTGGTTTGCCGACACATTGAAGCATGTAACCCAGCCTTTAAGGGTGGCTTCACATCATGGTTTTCGAGTATCACCGGACAGAACCTGACAACCTCGGATAGAACAGAACCAGAGGGCAAATATGCCCTTCGGTCCTGTTTTCTGCCGGAATCGACAGATCGCAGGGTTCAGGAGCTGTCCCTCCTGAAATCTCAGGCAGGGAGCTCTCCTGCTGCTGAAAATGAAGTGCTGTCTATGTGTATATATATATATATACATATATATACATAGATATACAGTTAGGGCCAGAAATATTTGGACAGTGACACAAGTTTTGTTATTTTAGCTGTTTACAAAAACATGTTCAGAAATAGAGTTATATATATAACTAGATGGCAGCCCGATTCTAAAGAATCGGGTATTCTAGAATCCATATATAGTTTATTTACTAATAGTTAGGGGAGTGCGGTGAAATGAATTGTGTGAATACAGGTGGCTCAGTGGGTAGCAGAGTATACGGTGCCTCAGTGGTTAGCAGTGAGTGCGGTGGCTCAGTGGTTAGCAGTGAGTGCGGTGGCTCAGTGGTTAGCAGTGAGTGCGGTGAAATTGGTCAGCACAGTGGTGTGGGCAGAGTGGTCAGGGCAGCGCCGTGGGCAGAGTGGTCAGCGCAGCGCCGTGGGCAGAGTGGTCAGCACATACATACATAGACACACACACACATACACACACTGCGCTATAGTTAACAGCGACCCTGCATCTTCCCCACCGGCTGGATCCTGAGTTGACATGTCGCCGCCCGCGGACGACTGGATCCAATATGGCGTTCGGGAAGTTTGGGGAGACTTCTTGGACGCTATATTGGATAAAGTAGTTCGGGGGGTGGCGAATTGTCGACTGAGGATCTAGGCGGCTGATGCAGGGCCGGTGGTAAGTATAGCGGAGTGTGTGTGTGTGTGTGTGTGTGTATGTGTGCGGACAAAGTGAGGGAAGTGCGGAGAAAGTGAGGGAAGTGACTACATACACACATATATAGACATACTGTACATTGCATATGGAGGGGTGAGGAGAGCGGAAGGCTGGAGGGGTGAGGAGAGCGAAGGCTGGAGGGGAGAGGAGAGGTGAGGACAGGGGAGGCTGGAGGGGTGAGGAGAGGTGAGGACAGGGGAGGCTGGAGGGGTGAGGAGGGGTGAGGACAGGGGAGGCTGGAGGGGTGAAGAGAGGGGAGGCTGGAGGGGTGAGGAGGGCAGAGGACAGGGGAGGCTGGAGGGGTGAAGAGAGGGGAGGCTGGAGGGCAGAGGACAGGGGAGGCTGGAGGGCAGAGGACAGGGGAGGCTGGAGGACAGAGGACAGGGGAGGCTAGAGGGCAGAGGACAGGGGAGGCTGGAGGGCAGAGGACAGGGGAGGCTGGAGGGCAGAGGACAGGGGAGGCTGGAGGGCAGAGGACAGGGGAGGCTGGAGGGCAGAGGACAGGGGAGGCTGGAGGGCAGAGGACAGGGGAGGCTGGAGGGCAGAGATCAGGGCAGAGGGGAGGGCAGAGAGAAGGGCGGAGGGCAGAGGGGAGGGCGGAGGCTGGAGGGGAGAGCGGTGGCTGGAGGGGAGAGCGGTGGCTGGAGGGGAGAGCAGAGGCTGGAGGGGAGAGCAGAGGCTGGAGGGGAGAGTGGTGGCTGGAGGGGAGAGCAGAGGCTGGAGGGGAGAGGGGTGGCTGGAGGGGAGAGCGGTGGCTGGAGGGGAGAGCAGAGGCTGGAGGGGAGAGCAGAGGCTGGAGGGGAGAGCAGAGGCTGGAGGGAGAGCAGAGGTTGGAGGGGAGAGCAGAGCAGAGGCGGGAGGGGAGAGCAGAGGCGGGAGGGGAGAGCAGAGGCGGAAGGGGAGAGCAGAGGCGGGAGGGGAGAGCAGAGGCGGGAGGGGAGAGCAGAGGCAGGAGGGGAGAGCGGAGGCGGAAGGCGAGAGCGGAGGCGGGAGGGGAGAGCGGAGGCGAGAAGGGAGGGCGGAGGCGGGAGGGGAGAGCGGAGGTGGGAGGGTTGAGGCTGGAGGGGAGAGGGGAGAGGCTGGAGGGGAGAGCAGAGGCTGGAGGGGAGAGCAGAGGCTGGAGGGGAGAGCAGAGGCTGGAGGGGAGAGCGGAGGCTGGAGGGGCTGGAAGGCAGGGGAGGCTGGAGAGGCTGGGGAGGCAGGGGAGGCTGGAGAGGCTGGAGGGCAGGGGAGGCTGGAGAGGCTGGAGGGCAGGGGAGGCTGGAGAGGCGGGAGGGGAGAGCGGAAGCGGGAGGGGAGAGCGGAGGCGAGAGGGGAGGCGGGAGGGGAGAGGGGAGGCGGGAGGGGAGAGCGGAGGCTGGAGGGGAGAGCGGAGGCTGGAGGGGAGAGGCTGGATGGCAGGGGAGGCTGGAGGGGCTGGAGGGCAGGGGAGGCTGGAGGGGCTGGAGGGCAGGGGAGGCTGGAGGGGCTGGAGGGCAGGGGAGGCTGGAGAGGCTGGGGAGGCTGGAGGGCAGGAGAGGCTGGAGAGGCTGGAGGGCAGGGGAGGCTGGAGGGCAGAGGCGTAGCTGGGTCGGGGGGTGCAGACTTACCGCGGCTGGCGTGCGTCTGGTGTAGGAGGAGGGGCGGGCAGAGGTGCAGGACAGGAAGTCCCGTCCTCCTCCTCTCCGGGCGCGCGGCAGGCGGCTGGCAGCACGGGGCCCCCCATGGGGTGGGGGCAATGGGCACCTCATGCCTTGGGGCACGGGGCGCTCGGCCCCCCTGCTTCCCGCTAGGTACAGTAGTGGGTGGAGGGGAGAGGCTGGAGGGCGGACGGAACTTCCGAGAGCGGAACGTTCCTCCGCCGCTCCCTGTAGCCGGGGGACCGCGCAGTGGTGACGTCACCACCATGGGTCTGGAGACCATCACGGAAGTAGTATTCTGGAAGTGGCCTTCGGAGGGCAGAGGGAAGGATGGAGGGCAGAGGAAAGGGCGGAGGGCAGAGGGGAGAGCGGTGGCTGGAGGGGAGAGCGGTGGCTGGAGGGGAGAGCGGAGGCTGGAGGGGAGAGCAGAGGCTGGAGGGGAGAGCAGAGGTTGGAGGGGAGAGCAGAGGTTGGAGGGGAGAGCAGAGGTTGGAGGGGAGAGCAGAGGTTGGAGGGGAGAGCGGAGGCTGGAGGGGCTGGAAGGCAGGGGAGGCTGGGGAGACTAGAGAGGCTGGAAAGGCAGGGGAGGCTGGAGGGCAGGGGAGGCTGGAGAGGCTGGAGGGCAGGGGAGGCTGGAGAGGTTGGAAGGCAGGGGAGGCTGGAGGGCAGGGGAGGCTGGAGAGGCGGGAGGGGAGGCTGGAGAGGCGGGAGGGGAGAGCGGAGGCGGGAGGGGAGAGCGGAGGCGGGAGGGGAGAGTGGAGGCGGGAGGGGAGAGAGCAGAGGGGACAGCGGAGGCTGGAGGGGAGAGCGGAGGCGGGAGGGGAGAGGCTGGAGGGGAGAGCAGAGGCTGGAGGGGAGAGCGGAGGCTGGAGGGGAGAGCGGAGGCTGGAGGGGAGAGGCTGTATGGCAGGGGAGGCTGGAGGGGCTGGAGGGCAGGGGAGACTGGAGAGGCTGGGGAGGCAGGGGAAGCTGGAGAGGCAGGGGAGACTGGAGAGGCAGGGGAGACTGGAGAGGCAGGGGAGATTGGAGAGGCTGGAGAGGCAGGGGAGGCTGGAGAGGCAGGGGAGGCTGGAGAGGCTGGAGGGCAGGGGAGGCTGGAGGGCAGGGGAGGCTGGAGAGGCTGGAGGGCAGGGGAGGCTGGAGGGCAGGGGAGGCTGGAGGGCAGGGGAGGCTGGAGAGGCTGGGGAGGCAGGGGAGGCTGGAGAGGCTGGGGAGGCAGGGGAGACTGGAGAGGCAAGGGAGGCAGGGGAGGCTGGAGAGGCTGGAGGGCAGGGGAGGCTGGAGGGCAGGGGAGGCTGGAGAGGCTGGAGGGCAGGGGAGGCTGGAGGGCAGGGGAGGCTGGAGAGGCTGGAGGGGAGAGCAGAGGCTGGAGGGGAGAGCAGAGGCTGGATGGGAGAGCGGAGGCTGGATGGGAGAGCGGAGGCTGGATGGGAGAGCGGAGGCTGGATGGGAGAGCGGAGGCTGGAGGGGAGAGCGGAGGCTGGAGGGGCTGGAGGGCAGGGGAGGCTGGAGAGCAGGGGAGGCTGGAGAGGCTGGAGGGCAGGGGAGGCTGGAGAGGCTGGAGGGCAGGGGAGGCTGGAGAGGCTGGAGGGCAGGGGAGGCTGGAGGAGAGAGCAGAGGCTGGAGGGGAGAGCGGAGGCTGGAGGGGAGAGCGGAGGCTGGAGGGGCTGGAGGGCAGGGGAGGCTGGAGGGGCTGGAGGGCAGGGGAGAGGCTGGAGGGGCTGGGGAGGCAGGGGAGTCAGGAGAGGCAGGGGAGGCTGGGCTGGCATGGGAGGCAGGGGAGGCTGGGCTGGCAGGGGAGACTGGAGAGGCTGGGGAGGCAGGGGAGGCTGGAGAGGCTGGGGAGGCTGGGGAGGCTGGGGAGACTGGGGAGGCTGGGGAGGCTGGGAGACTGGGGAGACTGGGGAGGCTGGGGAGACTGGAGAGGCAGGGGAGACTGGAGAGGCAGGGGAGACTGGAGAGGCTGGGAGGAAGGGGAGACTGGAGAGGCTGGGGAGGCAGGGGAGACTGGAGAGGCTGGAGGGCAGGGGAGGCTGGAGGGCAGGGGAAGCTGGAGAGGCTGGAGGGCAGGGGAGGCTGGAGAGGCTGGAGGGCAGGGGAGGCTGGAGAGGCTGGAGGGCAGGGGAGGCTGGAGAGGCTGGAGGGCAGGGGAGGCTGGAGGGCAGAGGCGTAGCTGGGTGCAGACTTACCGCGGCCGGCGTGCGTCTGGTGTAGGAGGAGAGGAGGGGCGGGCAGAGGTGCAGGACAGGAAGTCCCGTCCTCCCTCCTCTCCGGGCGCGCGGCGGGCGGCTGGCAGCACGGGGCCCCCCCTGGGGTGGGGGCAATGGGCCCCTCATGCCTTGGGGCAGGGGGCGCTCGGCCCCCCTGCTTCCCGCTAGGTACGGTAGTGGGTAAAGGGGAGAGGCTGGAGGGCGGACGGAACTTCTGAGAGCGGAACGTTCCTCTGCCGCTCCCTGTAGCCGGGGGACCGCGCAGTGGTGACGTCACCACCATGGGTCTGGAGACCATCACGGAGGCAGGAGGGGAGAGCGGAGGCTGGATGGGAGAGCGGAGGCTGGAGGGGAGAGCGGAGGCTGGAGGGGCTGGAGGGCAGGGGAGGCTGGAGGGGCTGGAGGGCAGGGGAGGATGGAGAGCAGGGGAGGCTGGAGAGGCTGGAGGGCAGGGGAGGCTGGAGAGGCTGGAGGGGAGAGCAGAGGCTGGAGGGGAGAGCGGAGGCTGGAGGGGAGAGCGGAGGCTGGAGGCGAGAGCGGGGGCTGGAGGCGAGAGCGGGGGCTGGAGAGGCTGGAGGGCAGGGGAGGCTGGAGGGCAGGGGAGGCTGGAGAGGCTGGAGGGCAGGGGAGGCTGGAGGGCAGGGGAGGCTGGAGAGGCTGGAGGGGAGAGCAGAGGCTGGAGGGGAGAGCAGAGGCTGGTGGCGAGAGCGGGGGCTGGAGGGAAGAGCGGAGGCTGGAGGGGCTGGAGGGCAGGGGAGGCTGGAGGGGCTGGAGGGCATTGGAGACTGGAGAGGCTGGAGGGCAGGGGAGGCTGGAGAGGTTGGAGAGGCTGGGGAGGCTGGGGAGGCAGGGGAGGCTGGAGAGGCTGGGGAGGCTGGAGAGGCTGGGGAGGCTGGAGAGGCTGGTGAGGCTGGTGAGGCTGGTGAGGGAGGGGAGGCTGGAGAGGCAGGGGAGGCTGGAGAGGCAGGGGAGGCTGGAGAGGCTGGGGAGACTGGAGAGGCTGGGGAGACTGGAGGGCAGGGGAGGCTGGAGGGCAGGGGAGGCTGGAGGGCAGGGGAGGCTGGAGAGGCTGGAGGGCAGGGGAGGCTGGAGAGGCTGAAGGGCAGGGGAGGCTGGAGGGCAGAGGCGTAGCTGGGTGGGGGGGTGCAGACTTACCGTGGCCGGCGTGCGTCTGGTGTAGGAGGAGAGGAGGGGCGTGCAGAGGTGCAGGACAGGAAGTCCCGTCCTCCCTCCTGTCCGGGCGTGGGGCAATGGGCCCCTCATGCCTTGGGGCACGGGGCGCTCGGCCCCCCTGCTTCCCGCTAGGTACGGTAGTGGGTGGAGGGGAGAGGCTGGAGGGCGGACGGAACTTCCGAGAGTGGAACGTTCCTCCGCCGCTCCCTGTAGCCGGGGGACCGCGTAGTGGTGACGTCACCACCATGGGTCTGGAGACCATCACGGAAGTAGTATTCCGGAAGTGGCCTTCGGCTTTTATTATATTAGATATGGGCTGAAAGTGCACACTCCCAGCTGCAATATGAGAGTTTCCACATCCAAATCGGAGAAAGGGTTTAGGAATCATAGCTCTGTAATGCATAACCTCCTCTTTTTCAAGGGACCAAAAGTAATTGGACAATGGACTCTAAGGGCTGCAATTAACTCTGAAGGCGTCTCCCTCGTTAACCTGTAATCAGTGAAGTAGTTAAAAGGTCAGGGGTGGATTCCAGGTGTGTGGTTTTGCATTTGGAAGCTGTTGCTGTGACCAGACAAAATGCGGTCAAAGGAACTCTCAATTGAGGTGAAGCAGAACATCCTGAGGCTGAAAAAAAAGAAAAAATCCATCAGAGAGATAGCAGACATGCTTGGAGTAGCAAAATCAACAGTTGGGTACATTCTGAGAAAAAAGGAATTGACTGGTGAGCTTGGGAACTCTAAAAGGCCTGGGCGTCCATGGATGACAACAGTGGTGGATGATCGCCGCATACTTTATTTGGTGAAGAAGAACCCGTTCACAACATCAACTGAAGTCCAGAACACTCTCAGTGAAGTAGGTGTATCTGTCTCTAAGTCAACAGTAAAGAGAAGACTCCATGACAGTAAATACAAAGGGTTCACATCTAGATGCAAACCATTCATCAATTCCAAAAATAGACAGGCCAGAGTTAAATTTGCTGAAAAACACCTCAAGAAGCCAGCTCAGTTCTGGAAAAGTATTCTATGGACAGATGAGACAAAGATCAACCTGTTCCAGAATGATGGGAAGAAAAAAGTTTGGAGAAGAAAGGGAACGGCACATGATCCAAGGCACACCACATCCTCTGTAAAACATGGTGGAGGCAACGTGATGGCATGGGCATGCATGGCTTTCAATGGCACTGGGTCACTTGTGTTTATTGATGACATAACAGCAGACAAGAGTAGCCGGATGAATTCTGAAGTGTACCGGGATATACTTTCAGCCCAGATTCAGCCAAATGCTGCAAAGTTGATTGGACGGCGCTTCATAGTACAGATGGACAATGACCCCAAGCATACAGCCAAAGCTACCCAGGAGTTCATGAGTGCAAAAAAGTGGAACATTCTGCAATGGTCAAGTCAATCACCAGATTTTAACCCAATTGAGCATGCATTTCACTTGCTCAAATCCAGACTTAAGACGGAAAGACCCACAAACAAGCAAGACCTGAAGGCTGCGGCTGTAAAGGCCTGGCAAAGCATTAAGAAGGAGGAAACCCAGCGTTTGGTGATGTCCATGGGTTCCAGACTTAAGGCAGTGATTGCCTCCAAAGGATTCGCCACAAAATATTGAAAATAAAAATATTTTGTTTGGGTTATGTTTATTTGTCCAATTACTTTTGACCTCCTAAAATGTGGAGTGTTTGTAAAGAAATGCGTACAATTCCTACATTTTCTATCAGATATTTTTGTTCAACCCTTCAAATTAAACGTTACAATGTGCACTCGAATTCTGTTGTAGAGGTTTCATTTCAAATCCAATGTGGTGGCATGCAGAGTCCAACTCGCGAAAATTGTGTCACTGTCCAAATATTTCTAGCCCTAACTGTATGCATAAAAAATGAACTGCAGCACTCGTCTCTGCTTTCTCTTTATGCCTTTATTGGCCCTTAGGTAAAGATGGCGACGTTTCGGTCAACCTGTGACCTTCCTCCAGCAGTCACATACAGCATGTGCTGGACTCTTTATACATCTCCAATGCTTAAACAATCAATAATCAATTACAATAATTAAATAAAGTTTACAGTGATATCCATATACCACCTCTTCCCCATTATAAGATACAGTGATTCAGTGTTTACATAAACATGTGCCTTATATATTATTCCATTAGATCCGCTTATTACACTTAGATATGCATAGATATACATGGTGCACTTAATTGTAAACGCAGGTGTCTACTTAATCCTACTCATAGGTCAATTACAGCACCAAACCTTGCAAACAGGTGTGGTGTACATGGGCGCCGCCATCACCGTGTTTTGCCCCTTCTACTGCGCATGCGCTGGCTCTGAGCTTCCCTGTTACTATGATAGTACAGGATGTAGCTCCGTCGCCATCTTGCGACCCTTGCGTATTCTCAGTATTGTTCCTGAGCCTTGAGATGTGTATTAGATATAGAAATAGCTTCCCCTTTCAGAACAAGCTTATTATTAAAAATACTTATTTAACCTATACTAATTCTTATAAAAAGTGAAATCCTTATAATTTCTATAACACAACATGTATTTTAGATTAATTATGTGATGTTTTTCTCGGGCAATCTTTATTGCTTCTTTTTAAAGTGACAGTGCCTTTTTTTTTTCTTTTTAACCTGCGTTTACAATTAAGTGAACCATGTATATCTATGCATATCTAAGTGTAATAAGCGGATCTAATGGAATAATATATTTATTTAATTAGTGTAATTGATTATTGATTGTTTAAGCATTGGAGATGTATAAATGTGGCGCCCCGCAACGAGTACGTCACAGGAAGGTATTACATCCCTGCCAGAAGATGTGATATCTTCCGTCTCAGTAATGACACCGTTAACACTCAGAGCTCCATACCCTACATGCACCATTAGTATAGAGGGCCAATCAGGTCCTGGTGGGTGGAGTGTAGGAGTAGAGTGTAGGAGAGAATGTAGGAGAGGAGAGAGAAAGAAGTGGTCGGGAGGAACGTAGGAAAAGAGGGCCCTGCACAGTTCCATGCAGCCCTACAGACCACCTACCGGTTGGCGCCATTACCCGGTGCCCCAAAGACCGGAGCCTGGGCGACTACCTAAACGGGTCCAAAGTACACCCGCGCCCTCACACAATCGGATCACTGGTTCCGAAGCGAGTAAGTCGTTCATCGCTGCTCAGCAAACCAGAAGTGAAGGGATTGCTTTCTAGGAGCACCTCACTGCAGCCGCGACTAGAGCCGTCTTGCCAGCGGAGTACCCACCATAAGGAAACCGGCTCCCCTCACACTGGGACATATACACCGGCAGGGAAATTCAAGTAGCCTCCTTGTACCCGAACTGGCGCATTAAGGCGACGTCGGCAAATTGAAAAGTTAGGAACGGAGGAACACCGCGGAGCTCTGAAACAACACCGGTCATTGCTGGGGTCACCCGGTCCGTTACCCATTGACTGTTTATCCTGTATCATCTGCCGGTTACAGTAAAAGACCCGTTACAGAGGACACTGGTGTCTGTACTCATTCAGAACTGTTTAACTCCACATACTAAGAATCACCGAGCTGCCATACTCCATCTGGTGCAGCTCCTGGCCCCGGGGACTCCCGCTCGTCCTGTGGGGAGCGTCCCAGCTGCCGTACATCCCCCGGAGGCCCCAGCAGCACCGGTGAAATCACCGGAATTCCCGCAGGTAACGTCACGACAAGAATATCTAACCCTTATCTGTTCAGCCAACCACTATTGATCTGGACCACCGAGCTCCACAGCCTCAGGCGCGGAACCGTGACAGGGAGAAGCAAATGCCCGAGACGTGCACACCCGGCTACGGTGAGTCATAAAGAGTCCAGTACATGCTGTATGTGACTGCTGGAGGAAGGTCACAGGTTGACCGAAACGTCGCCATGTTTACCTGAGGGCCAATAAAGGCATAAGGAGAAATTAGAGACGAATGCTGCAGTTCATTTTTTATACATATATGGTATGTTGGTGGTTGATACCCATCTGGAACTGATGTAAGCACCGGAGGTAATACCTTTTTGAAACGCTGCTTTAAAAATTTTTTCTAGATAGATAGATAGATAGTCTTTCATTTCCTATGATTAATTGGCTTTGGACATTGCAGTTTACAGTATTATTTGCGCCCACAATAATTTATACACTTAAGGAGTTTTTGCTTTTTAGTGAAATTTATTGAAATAAGTGCTCTTATCGTGATTGCGAAAGAATGACGTTTCGGTCATTCAAGACCTTGATCACATAAGTCGCCTTAAGCTATGTTGTGGTTCATGAAGGATGTGGTCCTTATGGTCAGTATAGGAACAGTGGGTATGCCCTTAGTAGTTCTGAACTGAGGGCTGTCCTGTACAAGGTAATGGTCACTTATGCCTTTAGGTTAGCCAGGGTCAGAGCGGTCGCTCTATGTGGTCACGGTGGTGGCACGGCGGTGGAGTGTGTTCACACTCAGTTGTAGCAAGGAGGAGTGACAAGGCATAAGTGACCATTACCTTGTACAGGACAGCCCTCAGTTCAGAACTACTAAGGGCATACTCGCTGTTCCTATTATACTGACCATAAGGACCACATCCTTCATGAACCACAACATAGCTCAAGGCAACTTATGTGATCAAGGTCTTGAATGACCGAAACGTCATTCTAAGAGAAATGATGGGAGTGATGGTGTGCCACGGTCCGCGCTGCTTCTGGATTAAAAACTCACCAAAGAGCCCAACAACCTTTCATCCTCTTTATTCCAACGCGTTTCAACGCCACAACCCGGCGTCTTCCTCAGGGATATCACCAAAGAGCCCAACAACCTTTCATCCTCTATATTCCAACGCGTTTCGACGCCACAACCCGGCGTATCCCTGAGGAAGACGCCGGGTTGTGGCGTTGAAACGCGTTGGAATAAAGAAGATGAAAGGTTGTTGGGCTCTTTGGTGAGTTTTTAATCCAGAAGCAGCGCGGACCGTGGCACACCATCACTCCCATCATTTCTCTTGGAACATACCACGATCCAGTGGTAGGTGGAGGTCCTGCAGCAGCTTGGAACATTGATTCCTAAACGCAGTTAAACCAGTTGTGGGGACCACAACTGGATCAGGTGAGCGGCCACACAGCACCAACGTTTTACATACTAGTGTCACTAGTGATAGGGCACTATTGCGCCTCTTGTCCCCTCCCTTTATATTTTGCGAAACGTCATTCTGTCACAATCACGATAAGAGCACTTGTTTCAATAAATTTCACTAACAAGCAAAAAACTCCTTAAGTGTATGTGTGCAGTGATTCTAATAGACATTTATGTGGGACTTACGAGCCTCCTTCACTAGCACCATACCCCCACACCTATTGTGTGCTAGCCATTGAATCTCATACACATTAATTTATAAGTTTGTGCTATTCCTGGATTCTTTTTTCTTTATACATATATATATTACCATGATATGATATCGTACTCTTGCCATCATTTGCTATGGTGGTCGACTTATTTGTTCCATTTCTGGAGGCATTGTGCTTCATTTATTAGGAGTGAAGTAATCTGTCCATAGAAATGGCCTTTAAACTTACCTGCTCTCTCCTCCCAGTAAAATGGGCTGGGTGAGCCTACAGCACAAACAATCTGCACAACATTTTTATGCCTGGACTTCCTTATACACGCTGACTGTTGTATTGTCTTTCAGTGAGCATAGTGCTAGCTGAGAGAAAAGTCAACGGCCAAAATAAACTTGGATTAAGGTTACCGTGAACATGGCAGCTGCAGAACCTGCACCAAGAAGAATTTATCAGCAAAGGTCTAAGCTAACGTCACTGCCTTTATACTATGAGGGTTTTCTGTGGGTAAAGCGAGGTAGAAGTAAGGTAAGAAAATTCAATTTGTCTAGTCTCTGTTAATTTGAAATATGTAAAACCATAATTGATGCTTAAACTTTCCTATAAAAACATGTCTCATTTTGTATGTCTACACAGACAAGAAGAAGGATAGACAGACAGTTAGATATGATAATGTATTACCAAGGTTAAAAGAACTTTTTCCATTTCATGACATATCCAGGTAAAATAGTAAAGGGGATGCGGATGGAGGCCCCTTCATACCTAGGATTATGTGGTTCCAGCACTAGGCACCACACCAATCAGAAGGGTATGCCATACGTTAGCAATGGTATGTAGAAAGACCATTTTGTATGTCTATTAAAGCAATCTTTATGAGCCCTATAAATAAATCACAAAATGACTGTTGCATTACCGACGGTGGACTTTAGCTTGAAATTATGACTTTTCAAGAAAGAAGTTGGTATATCAAGACCTTCCCCTCTAAAGATTTTTACTTTTAACGCTAAACCATTAAATCAATAGGAAGGCTAACAAATAATTATCTTATAGATGTTTTATTCTACATAAGCGTTAAGCAAAGTCAGCATAGTACTTTTCCTGAATGATAAAACCCACAAATGTGGCAGGTAGATTGAAATCAAAGTGTAATCACTATACAATGTAAATGAAAGGTAATCTGTCAGCAGGTTATTGCTACCTCTTCTGAGAACAGCATGATCTCAACAAAGAAACTCTGAATCCAACGATGTATCACTTAAGGGCCCGTCACACACAACGATATTGGTAACGATATCGTTGCAATGTCACCGGTTTGGTGAAATTGCAGCGATGTCTAAACAACATGATTGCGTGTGACACCTATCAACAATCAACAATGAGTCATTGATCGCAGATTTATGAACCGGTTCATAATTCTGTCATTAGTCGTCCGCTGGACGCGCAGCATCACTGCGGGTGACAGCGGGAAACCAACAGTCAGCGAGCTCCCAGCGCCGCACAGCAATGCTGGGAGTTGGTATCCAAGGTAAACTGTGGGTAACTAAGCGCCGCGCGGCGCTTAGTTACCCGCTGTTTACCTTGGATACCAGCCTGCTCGCTGGTCCGGATCGCTGGTGAGTCTGACTGTGTGACAGCTCACCAGCAATCAGCCTTCAATGTGCCAGCAATCCCGATCGTTTGTGGGATCGCTGGCACATTGAAGCGTGTAACGGGGCCTTTAGTTGACTAGGTGCAGCGGTTCTAGCACAAAGATTTTAGATTACGCCATGCAGCTGAATTGAAAAAGCTGCCCCTGCCCCCACCAGGCTCTCTATGTACATTTCAATAGACATTGAGAAGCTGCTAATAACAGAGGGGGGGGCATGCAAGTAATGATAAGCTACTTGTTCTAAAACAAATATAGCAGATAAACAACAACACATGTGATAATGGCTGAAATATCTGTGTTAATCCTTACAGCATGCTGTCTTCAGATTATATAGCAAAAATCTGCTGACAGATTCCCTTTAAGGGTGCATTCACATATGCATATATTAAATTGCCTAGATTCTCAGCCAGGAAAAGCAGGATAGTGTCATGCATTTTTTTCCTCAGGTAGCATCCGTATCTCATGCAAGTGTGTTTTTTTCTCAGCTAGAATCTGTATGTCATGCGAGTGCCATGCTAGTGTGCATTTTTTTTCTCGCCTGAAAAAAGCACACTTGCACAGCACTCGCATGGCATATGGATGCTAGGCAAGAAAAAAAAGACACACGCTCGAATGAAATACGCATGACATACAGATGCTTCGTGAGGAGAAAAACGTGTGACACTCTCCTACTTTTTCTGGCTGAGAATGTAGGTGATTTTTTTAATACCCAGATGTGAACTCACCCTAATGGCCACTTTACACATCCCAATATCGGTCCGATATTGGATCCGACGCCGCGGGAGCGCGCTTTTTCTGCCCAGATTTCCAAGATCGCATCAGAGATTTACACAGCGCGATATCGGCAGGCAACGCCACTACGATGTCTACGCCCCCTTGTACAGCCGACCCAGGAACGACCATTTAACATGGGAGAGAATAGGGGAAGTTGTACTGCACATCGTAGTTGGGCTTTTACACAGCACGATCCGGCCACATCGTCCAACCAATATCGGGCCGTTGGAGAGCATGCTCATTCGATCCCCGATATCGTTTTGGCATCGTTCGTGCATCGTATTGGACATTTATACTATACAACGCACGAACGATATCGGGGACAACGCACGTACCACGTGACTTTTGGTCGGAGTTGGACACCGATATCGGGACGTGTAATGTGTGCCAGCAGAGCCATAAGGCTTGTGTGCGCATAAGGTGTGCGTCCTGCAAGTGCAATGAAAGAAAATTTTGCTTTGCACTTGCCTAATGTTAGGTAATGAAGCCGCTCAGATCTGCAAGTTTTGACTCAGCCCTAATTGGACTGAGGGAAAAAATCACAGCATGCTGCGATTGTCAGCGAGTCTCGAATCACTTGCACCTGTACAAATTTATGGGTGTATGTGTCATCCGAGTGCAGTGTGATATACACTGAGAAAAGCAATGGAGAAGTTGGAGTGATTAATCTCTTCATCTTCTCCACAATTGTGATTCAATTGCAGGATCATGACACTCAGGTCACGCTCGCAGAGCGTGATCTGACTGTCATTAGCATATCGCATCTAATGATATTGCATTAGATGCCTACACTACTGTGACTTCGGCCTAAGGCCATGTACACACTGGTCATTTGTTGCTGTGTTAGTGACACGTTTTTGGTCCTGCATTTTTTTTTTTAAACTGCACCAAAAGTGGATCTGTTGATTGATCATCCAATTTCTTACCCTCCCAAGCGATCCCACATCGTGCTCCAGTGATGTGTTCCTTCCAGGCACTGGGTAACAGGACCTGTGAGAAATGAAAAGAACTTGGCTATTTCACTCAGTCAGGTGAACTGTTATCGCGTGATACCTCGCAGTAACCCATCGCTGAACATGCTGGACCTTGGGGAAGATAATAGTGTGTGTGTGTGTCCCTTCCTGCCCCGTATAGTATAGTACTGCGTTTCTGCTTTTAAAAAGCAATAGTGCGGCACTAGAAAAACAGAACAAAAAAGCAACACAAACAGATGCTTTTCTGTGCATTGTACATAAACCAATGTTGCAGAGGATTTTAACCTAGTTATTATAAACAATGGCTGCTCATTGATGGGAGATCTCCAATACACCAATCCACTTATGAGATATAATACTTGCAACTGCTTTGAAGAATATGGTAATATGTATAGTGGCTTGTGCACATGCATATGGGTAACCTGTGGTGCCCTGGGGAATTAGGCTGGTTTCACACTATCGTTTTTTCCAAATCAGGCAAGATCAGGTTTTTCAGCAAAAACTTCATCTTTTCAGGATCCAGTTTTTCCTCATTCACTTTAAGGGTACCTTTACACGTGGCAACTTTTCTAGGAATTTCACTGGCAACTTACTGGTTGCAGTGAAATCATGAACACATTGTTCTATCTTGTGGCTGTGTACAAATGGAATAATGTCTCCATGATTTCACTGCAACCAGTAAGTTGCCAGTGAAATTCCTAGAAAAGTTGCCGCATGTAAAGGTACCCTTAAAGTGAATGAGGAAAAAAACTGGATCCTGAATGGATCAGGTTTTTGCTGAAAAACCTGATCTTTCCTGATTTGAAAAATGCGGTAGTGTGAAACCAGCCTAAAGGCCACGTCACACGCATCAATTTACGCTTAAGCGATCTGCTTTTTTGATAGTTTAAGCGATATCGTTTGTGCGTCGCTGCATGTAATCAAGCGATATTTCTTTGAAAAATCGCTTGATTGTTTGATCACAGATTTGTGAACATGTTGCGTGTGACACCGACAGACCAACGATGAACGAGCTCCCAGCGCCTCGCAGCCTATGCTGGGAGCTCGTATCCATGGTAAACATCGGGATACTAAGCGCCGCGCGGCGCCTAGTAACCCGATGTTTACCATGGTTACCAGCGTTCTCACTGGACCACATCGTTGGTGAGTCTGCCTGTGTGACAGCTCACCAGCAATGTGAACAATATTGTTAGCGATCGTGCGTGCATGTGATCGCTAACAATATCGTTCTGCAAATTGATGCGTGTGACGTGGCCCTTGGGGTACGTTTACACGTTGCAACATTGTATGCAATTTCACTTGCAACTTACTGGTTCCAGTGAAATCATGGACACATTGTTCTAATTTGTTGCTGTGAACAAATGGAAGAATGTGTCCATGATTTCACTGCAACCAGTAAGTTGCAAGTGAAATTGCATGCAATGTTGCGACGTGTAAAGGTACCTTAAGGTACCGTCACACGCAGCAATATTGCTAGGAATTTCACTGCAACTTACTGGTTGTTGCCAGTGAAATTGCCTAGCAATATTGCCGCATGTGTCGGTACCTTTTGGCTAGAGCCACACTTGCATCATGAATCCAGTAACTGGATCCAGTTTTTGGGTAGGGTCACATTGCAAACCTAAATTGCATTCACCGCATCCGGATCCGGATGCGGTGAACGCAATGCCGGGCACACACATTTTTTTACAAAAATGTGTGCTGAATACCGCACTGCGGTCACCGGATATCTCAGGATGTGTAATCCTGAGCCATCCGGTAACTGCATAGGTTGCGGTTCCCGGCTCAGCAAACCTAGTAAAGAGTTAAATTGATTACTAAAGTACTGTTTGAGGTCTGTAGGGGGGCTTAGACCCCCCTACAGACCGGCCGCCCACTTCGGTGGGCTCCTAATACAATATCCCCGCTGTCACGGGCTCCTCCGAGCCGTGCAAGTCCCCACACCCCCAGCCCCCGAATTACTATACAGGGGTGCCTGCACCCCTCTTGTATACTTATTCCTGTATGTGGGGGAAAATGATGTATTAAAGTATTGGTAGCAGGTCATATTTACGTGTCTTCGGCATTGTTGAGAATAATCCATGGGCGGGGCTGTTCGCGGCAGCCTCCGCCCCATCATTTCTTATGGCCGCCCCCTCTGTGCCTCAGCCATTGATATGAGGCCGGCCGCGTCATGAAAGGGGCGGGGCGCACGGTGTGACGTGTTCGCCCCGCCCCTTTCATGATGCGGCCGGCCTCACATCAATGGCTGAGGCACAGAGGGGGCGGCCATAAGAAATGATGGGGCGGAGGCTGCCGCGAACAGCCCCGCCCATGGATTATTCTCAACAATGCCGAAGACACGTAAATATGACCTGCTACCAATACTTTAATACATCATTTTCCCCACATACAGGAATAAGTATACAAGAGGGGTGCAGGCACCCCTGTATAGTAATTCGGGGGGCTGGGGGTGTGGGGACTTGCACGGGCTCGGAGGAGCCCGTGACAGCGGGGATATTGTATTAGGAGCCCACCGAAGTGGGCGGCCGGTCTGTAGGGGGGTCTAAGCCCCCCTACAGACCTCAAACAGTACTTTAGTAATCAATTTAACTCTTTACTAGGTTTGCTGAGCCGGGAACCGCAACCTATGCAGTTACCGGATGGCTCAGGATTACACATCCTGAGCCATCCGGTGACCGCAGTGCGGTCCCGGCAAACGCTGCGAAAACTGCTGCCTGCATGATTTTAAACGCAGGCAGAGTGCCGGATCCGGCCACCGGATGGCTTGTGAAGCCATACGGTGTTTTGCATAGGCTCCTATGAGGAGCGTTTCCTGGTCCGGTTTTGAGCTTTTTAAAAGCTCAAAACCGGATCAGGATTTTGAAAACAAAACGGAAATGTGACCCTAGCCTTTGACTTGGTGAAATCTTGAAAACTGGATCCATTAACGCACTCATAGACTCCAATGTAAAAAAAAAAGCAATGGCAAAGTGCAATCCGGTTACCGGATTGGGTTTTTTCCAAATCCAGTAAAAACAGGGTCTGCAACATTTTTTTGTGCATTTCCAAAAACGCATGCGTTTTTTTAACATGGGACCCTATGGGAAACACATGCGTTAATGGATGGTACATATAGGTACCATGCGTTAACGCATGCGTTAAAGCAAGCAGTAAAAATGCCTCAAAAATGGCAATTAAAAAAACTGGAATAATTACTGCATCCAGTAAACGGATTCATGCTCCCAAGTGTGAACCTAGCCTTAGGCTGGCTTCACACCATGATTTTTACCAGGTTCTGTCCGGTGTTTTGCAGGAGGCACTGGACAGAACCTGACAGCCTCAAACTAAGGCTGGTTTCACACTGCGGTTAGATCAGGTCAGATCAGGTCAGGTCAGGTCAGGTTTTGTGTTTCAAAACCAGGAGTGACTCCAAAACCTAGAACAGGTGTCAAACTTTCGATTATACTTTTTCTCTGCAAGTTCCTCTCCTGGTTTTGAAACACAAAACCTGACCTGACCTGATATGACCGCAGCGTGAAACCAGCCTTACAGAACCGGAGGGCTTCCTTCAGATTTCAAAATGCCTTTCCAACAGTCAAGGCACCCACTGCCAAAGACAGCAAATCAACACAAAACATCTTTGAACCTCCTCCATATTTGACTGTAGGTACTGTGTTCTTTTCTTTCTATGCCTCATTCCGTTTTTAGTAAACAATATAATATGTTTTATCAGAAAGCTCTATCTTGGTCACTCTCAGCTGTCTACAATGCAGTAAAGAAGATAATCAACCAATAAAGCGGCCGTCACACGCTACCATTTTAAGCCCGATATCGTTTAAGCGATCTCCTTTTTGATCGCTTAAGCGATATCGTTTGGGCATCGTTGCATGTAATCAAGCGATTTTACAATGTAAAATCGCTTGATCGTGACATCGCAGATATGAGAGCCGGAGCTCATATCTAGCGATGAACGATTTAACAAACAGCTTCATCGTGGTGTATGACACCACGATGAACGATCTCCCAGCGGCAGAGCCTATGCTGGGAGATGGTAACTATGGTACACGTCGGGTTACTAAGCGCCGCGCGGCGCCTAGTAACCCGATGTGTACCATGGTTACCAGCGATATCGCGGCTCCACATCGCTGGTGAGTCTGTCTGTGTGACAGCTCACCAGCGATGTGAGCGATATTGTTAGCGATCGCGCGTGCACGTGATCGCTAACAATATCGCTCACGATATGGATGAGTGTGACGGCCGCTTAAGAAAGAGATGCGGCACTTGAATAGCATCCAATTCTTTCCATTCTTTATTCACTTCTGAACATTTTAGCTCTAACACGAGCCTTCAACAGCAGCCTGCTGTTGAAGGCTAGTACTAGAGCTGAAACATTTAGAAGTGAATCAGTATGACTAAGAATATTGTTTAAAATGCATTACTGCGTTACTTATGGCTTCATTCATAGCCTTTCATTTATTTTTACATAGATATATGCCACACTAATTTTTAAACAGTTTCTAATTAAATGGACTTTTAAGATATATGTACCATGACGAGTTTGCGGGATCTATTTTTCTTTTTGGGTGTAGTTTTCAGTATCTGTATTATTTTGTATATACACTCTGCACAGTACCACTTCTCCTGTCCTGTATACTGGGTGTAATTCTCAGTATCTGTATTATTCTGTATATACACTGCACAGCACCACTTCTCTTGTCCTGTATACTAGGTGTAATTCTCGGCATCTGTATTATTCTGTATATTTACATTGCACAGTACCACTTCTCCTTTCCTGTATACAGGGTGTAGTTTTCAGTATATGTATTATTCTGTATTTTTAGATTTCACAATACCACTTCTCCTGGAAAGGCACCATTAATAAAAATGGTGACTTCATGAGGGAATGCGCCTCTTATCAAAAGATATTCTTTCATTCGGTCACTAAAGGGTTAATAAAGACTTGTAGTAAAGTGTGAGGTGCACTGCTAACATCTGTTTGCGCGCCTAAAGAATACAAACGGTGATTGGTTAAGACAAGGGGGGATGAGTGGGGGCCAGTACCATATAAGGTGACGGTTCCTGTCAGGAACATCACTTTACCTCAGGAGTTTGAAGAAGCATATGAACATGGAGGAGTTGTTGGGCCTTTTGCTGGATAGGGCAAGCTCTGGAGGAGGAAGAGAGTGGCTGCTCCGTTGTTTGGCAGAGGATTCTTCAGCTGCGACAGCGCAGGTGTCAGCAACCCGGACCCTTTGGAGGAAGGGGAAGTCCGGGAGGGAGAGAGGGCCCCTCGGCGCAGTGAGAGGTCCAGGAGGACTCGGCCTCCTTCACCTCCCCCAGCTGGGAATAGAAGGAGTCAAGGCCGGAAGAGGCCGGCTTTGTCTGCACATCATGAAGGGGCTGGACATGTTCCGCGCGGCCCTGGAAGGGGCCAGGACCTGGTGAATCAACCAGTTCCGGTGCCAGCTGCTCACAGTTCAGATATAGGTGATGTGAGACAAGGACAGGTAGCGTCTGCAATGATTCTTCAAGAGGCGGTACCTAGGCCACAGCACAGGAGCAGAGTTACAGCGGCATCGGTGACGGAGGTATGGGACCCGACAGTGACTACGGCTTCATCCAACCATGGAGGAACGGCTCTATCACAGGCTCATCAAGGGCAGCTGCCACCTGATCCAACGACGTCTGGACAAGAATGGAGATTCCCTTCGCTTGACAGTTCAGTGGAGGGTGAGATATCAGTGTACCCTGGGTCTGGGGTTAATGTGTCATCATCCCCTATTGCTGATGTAGTTAATTCAGCGGTGAGGGAGGCACTTAGGGGTTTGACAGGCCCGGCTGAGGGGATTGGTAGTATTGTACGACCCCCTCCCAAGGCTCAAGTCCCAGGAGCATTATTCAAAGAGGCATTACCTTGTGAGATCTCACCGTTGGGATTTTACTTGGCCTCTTCTGTTAAAGAAAGAATTTGGGCTGGGGAGTACATGGATCTTTTTGCATTGCTACCCAGCAAAGATTCTTTCAGAATGGATAAAGCTGAGGAGGCTGATAAAAAGAAGGTCTTTAAGTCCTTCAATTCTTGGCTCCAAGCTTTTTTAATATATGCAGCTGTTTTATGCGAAAAGACCATTGTCCCCTGTGCTGGGCTCCTCCAACACATAGATATCGTGTTGGAGGCCTATCGTCACTTTGGGGGCGTTTCGTGGTTGTTATATGATGAGGTTTTTCGGCAGAAATTGTCCATTCACCCCTCTTTGAAATGGGGGGTGAAAGATGTAGGTTTGTGGTTACAGGTATTAGTTCCGCAGCGACAACCCTCTGTAGCGAAGCAGCCTGTTTCTCAGCAGATTAGAAAGGGCTTATGCTTCGCGTTCAATGAGTCCTCCTGCAAGTGGCTCCACAATTGTCGTTACAAACATGAGTGTTCTACTTGTGGGGGGGCTCATCCCATGGTCAAATGTTTTAAAAAGTATGCTCAAGGACAGCAAGGAGTTAATCCTAAGGAGCCATTTCTCGCGGGCGGGAACGCCAGTGAAGGTAGCAGAAATGCTACCGTTCCTAAGGCGGTACCCAGACAAGGGGAAGGCTCTACTCCTGCTTGAAGGTTTTTCCTACGGTTTTATGGTTCCTGCTTTTGACCAGCTGGGATGTACGGTTATTGGCAATTTACCCTCTGCTTCTAGGTTTCCTGAGGTAGTGAGGGATAAGATTCTTAAGGAATTACAGTTGGGGAGGTGTTCGGGTCCTTTTTCTCACCCCCCTTTTGAAAATTTTCGGATTTCCCCGCTTGGGGTGGTTCCTAAGAAAGAGAAAGGATCTTACCGCCTTATTCATCATTTGTCTTTTCCACCTGGTCAGTCCTTGAATGATCAGGTGAATAAAGACGACGCATCGGTGCATTATGCGTCATTCGACATGGCGGTTGATTTCCTTCGGGATTTGGGTCAAGATGCCTTATTGGCGAAGACCGATATTCAGGCTGCGTTTCGTTTATTGCCTGTCCATCCTTCGGGTTTTTGTTCATTGGGTTTTACTTTTGAAGGTTCCTTTTTCTTTGACCGCTGCCTCCCGATGGGTTTTTCTTTGTCTTGTTTTTATTTTGAGATTTTTTCTTCTTTCCTTCATTGGTGTGTTACGTTTCTTTACCCACACGGTCGTGTACTTCACTATTTGGATGATTTTTTATTTTTAGGCCCCCCTCGGTCAGATGTTTGTTCTCAATTGATTGAGCGTTTTTTGTCTCTCATGTCTTCTTTCGGTGTTCCTATTGCTGAAGAGAAAACAGTCCTTCCCTGTACTTGTATAGAATTTTTAGGGATTGAGATCGATTCAGCCTCCATGTGTTGTCGCCTTCCAGCTGAAAAGCTGAACAAGCTCAGACTGCTGGTCGGTGAATTTTTGAGACGGGAATATGCTTCTTTGATGGAGTTTCAGGCTTTGCTTGGATCCCTTAATTTTGCATTACGCATTATTCCTATTGGGAGAGTGTTCATGCGTCGGCTGTACAATGCTACGGCCGGACACACTTCTTTTTCCAGGATACTTGTTTCTGCGGACTTGAAAGAAGATCTGTGGATTTGGTCTCGTTTTATCGATGAGTTTAACGGAATTTCTGCATGGCAGTCTGAGTTCCAGTTGTCAAGCACCTTGCGTCTGTTTTCTTCAGCTTCTTCTTCTGGAGCTGGCGGTTTTTATAATGGTCAATGGTTTTCTGAGACTTGGCCTGGTTCATTTCATGATAAAGAATTTTCTTTGGTTCTTCTTGAAATTTTTTCGGTCTTCTTGTTATTTTCAGTATGGGGTCATTCCCTGAGCAATAAGCGGATTTTATTATTGTCTTCCTCTAAAGGTTTTTCTTTTGCTTTAAACACTATGTCATCAAAAAATACCATGGTCTCTAAAGTGCTGAGATTACTGATGTTGGTGTTGCTTCAACATAATATCTGGCTGAAGGTCTCTTATAGGCCTTTTTATGAAGATGAGGTTGGTGTTTTCTTGTCTTTTCAGCGCATAGAAGAATTTCTGTCCCGTTTTCCGATGTCATGCGGAAAGAGAATTTTTGTTCCAGCATCTCTTTTGGACGTGATCTGAATCTGGCTTCCCGTTATATTTCTCAGTCTGTCGCTCCACGAACGTGGGCTGATTATTCCCGTTCTTGGGAGCGTTGGAAGATTTTTTCCAAGGAACGTGGTTTTGATCCGGTATCCTGTGAATCCGAATGTGCATTGCTATTTTTGACGTTTGGTGTACAAGACGGGATCTCTCATCCCGCTTTGTCTAAAGTAGTGGCTGGTATTTCCTTTTTCTTGAAATTGTATAATATTCCTCCTTTGACGTCTCTTTTTTCTGTTAGACAGTTTCTAAAAGGCTTTAAAAAGGAAGGTTTTTCTGCGGACTCCAGACGCCCTGTTACGGTTGAACTTTTACGGAAATTGTGTGAGGTTTCCAAGTTAGTTTGTTTTGATGAATTTGAAAGCACCCTATTCAATGCAATTTTTGTTACTTTGTTTTTTTCGGCTATGAGAGTTAGTGAGTTGTTAGCTGCAAGCCGTTTTGGTTCACCTGGATTTTATTTTTCGGATGTATTGGTCACATCTGATAAGTTGGTGATGTTCCTTCGGCGATCTAAAACTGATTTGGAAGGAAAAGGTGCTGAAATTATCTTGCATGCGTTGCAAGATTTGTCCATTTGCCCAGTCGATAACATGAGACGTTGGTTGTCTATTCGTCCTCATGGTTTTCCACATCTTTTTCTTCATAATTCGGGGGTTCCCGTTACAGTCTTTCAGTTTTCTGCGGTGCTTAGGAAGTGTTTAAACTCGTTGCATTTGAACTCTTTACATATTACCGCTCATTCGTTCAGAATTGGGGCAGCCACTGAGGCTGCCCAGTACGGTTTGGATGAGGAGCATATTAAGAAGATAGGAAGGTGGAAATCTAGTAGGTATAAACTTTATGTTCGCCCAAATTTGTTATTCACTTGTTAATTCTTTATTTTACAGGCCATAAATGCGTTTGGATCGTGGGTCATTCCTATGTTTATTGGGCGCATCACCGAGCGCAACAGAGGACTTATTCTGCTAATTTATCATTTGACCCTTCAGCAATACAAATTTATTGGCATGGAGTTAGAGGTCTTCGGTGGTGCCAACTGAAACAGGTTTTGTTAGATTTATGCTTTAAATTCCCTATGCTAGATCTCTTGATTCTACATTTATTGGGCAATGATTTAGGCAAATTTAGATCATCGGATTTATTGAAACAGGTTAAGCGAGATCTGGCTTGGATCTCGCACCTTTTTCCTTCAGCCTCTTTGTGTTTTTCCGAGATAGTCTCCCGTCTCAGTTGGAAAGCAGACGGGTCACTGTTTATGGAGAAGATAAAGAGGAGAGTGAACAGGGATCTATCTAGATTTTTGCCTGAAATTGGTGGTTTTTGCTTCCGACATCTCGAGTTGGAAGGATTTGAAGTGGGTTTGTATGGCAGAGATGCCATACACCTTTCTGCTGTAGGATATGACATATTGAATTTAGACTTCCAAACTATGGTTGAACATTGGTCGGGTGGCTTTGTGGGGGGGGGCCTCTGCCGTTTAGCAGAGTCCCTGTTGGGCCGGGTCATCCAATAATTTGGGTGGATCCTTAAGGAATTAAATTAAATACATTTTTATGGATTCAATTATTTATTCAAGTTAATGGAAGTTATTTATTATTGATGATATTCATTGATGAGTTGGATATATGAATTAAACTTGGCAAAGAAACCCTACCAATGTTTTATTTAAGTTAAATAAATTAATTTATACCAAACAATTTGGAGTGTTGTTTGTCATTCATTAATTAAATTTAAGGTTGATATGCATAGGGGCGCTATTACTTCATGTCCTATATACTGGGTATAATTCTCAGTAACTGTGTTATTCTGTATATATTATTATTATTACTATTATTATTATTAATAATTTATTTATTTATTTATTTATATAGCACCATTAATTCCATGGTGCTGTACATGAGGCAGCGCCGTAATTAGGTTTGACGGCGCCCGGGGCAACGATCTATTATGGCGCCCCCCCTCCCCCCACCAAAGCAGGTGTAGACCGGGGGGGGGGGGTGCTGTCAGTTTTCAGCCCCGCTGCCCCTGCTGCACCCGTGGTTGAGGACCGAGCTGCATTACCTCACAGTTCTGGGATGCTGCTGGAGTACACAAATGGCCGCCGAGGCATGTCTGGCGACGTCACGAAGGGCGGTTCCATTGCTCTCGGCCGGCAGGGGGTATTATATATAGGAGCTTAGTGTGCGGCGGGTGCAGACTCCTCCGGAAGTGGCCGACCACTCGGGCCCCACATACAATCTGTGCATATCACACACTGGCAGATGAGTGAGATGTCCGCAGGGCACATGTGATATACACACCGAGCGGGGGGGGGGTGTTGAGGGGGTGCCGCCGGCCCCCCCCGCTGAGTTGCGCCCGGGGCAAAAGGTCCGGCTGCACCCCCCTAGATACGCCCCTGTGAGAAGGGGTTACATACAAAATTATAGATAGAGTTTACAGTAAACAAATTACCAATGACAGACTGGTACAGAGGGTAGAGGACCCTACCCTTGCAGGCTTACATTCTACAGGATAATGGGGAGGAGAAAGTAGGTCAGGGGTGCAGCAGGCCTTCTGGTGGTGAGGCAGCAGCTATGTTGGTGGTGAGGTGGCAGCGTGGTCTTGGCAGACTGTAAGCTTTCCTGAAGAGATGGGTTTCAGGTTCTATTTGAAAGATCCGAGTGGTGGATAATCGTATGTGTTGGGGCACAGAATTCCAGAGGATAATGGCCACTTTACACACCCCAACTTATCTGTCCAACTTCTGAACAACTTACTGGTTGCAGTGAAATCATGGACACATTGTTACATTTGTACACAGCCACAAAATGGAGCAATGTGTCCATGATTTCACTGCAACCAGAGATCTGTTCAGAAGTTGGACAGATAAGTTGGTGTGTGTAAAGTGGCCCTAAGGGATATTTGGGAGAAATCTTGGAGGCTATTGGGTGAGGAGCGTATAAGTGTGGAGGAGAGGAGGCGTTCTTGGCAAGAAGATTACATGAGGGAAGATACTGGGATATTAGTTTGGAGATATAGGAAGGGGACAGGTTATGGATGGATTTGTAGATCAGTGTTAGTAGTTTGAACTGCATGCGTTGGGGAATTGGAAGCCAGTGGAGGGGTTTGCAGAGGGAGCAACGAGGAGAGAGGTGGATTAGTCAGGCAGTAGAGTTCAGGACAGACTGGAGAGGTGCAAGAGTGTTAGTAGGGAGGCCACAGAGGAAGATGTTGCAGTAATCAAGGCGGGAGATGATGAGGACATGTACATGAAATTTTAGTAGATTGAGGGCTGAGGAAGGAATGGATTCTGGACTTATTTTTGAGCTGGAGGCAACAAGAGGTGGAGAGAGTTTGGATGTGTGGTTTGAAGAACAGGGCAGAGTCAAGAGTTTGTCAGAGGCAGTGGATTTCAGATGTGGGAGAGAGCATGATGCCATTTACCATAATAAATACAGTTGTGGCCAAAAGTATTGACACCCCTGCAATTCTGTCAGATAATACTCCGTTTCTTCCTGAAAATGATTGCAATCACAAATTCTTTGGTATTATTATCTTCATTTAATTTGTCTTCAATGAAAAAACACAAAAGAGAATGAAGCAAAAAGCAAAATATTGATCATTTCACATAAAACTCCAAAAATGGGCCAGACAAAAGTATTGGCACCCTCAGCCTAATACTTGGTTGCACAACCTTTAGCCAAAATAACTGCGATCAACCGCTTCCGGTAACCATCAATGAGTTTCTTACAATGCTCTGCTGGAATTTTAGACCATTTTTCTTTGGCAAACTGCTCCAGGTCCCTGATATTTGAAGAGTGCCTTCTCCAAACTGCCATTTTTAGATCTCTCCACAGGTGTTTTATGGATTCAGGTTCATTGCTGGCCACCTTAGGCCCCTTTCACATCAGCGTATTTTTAAATTGCGGCAGATGCGGTGAAAAAAACCGCATCTGCCGCGATTACCGCATACCGGCTGCACTTGCGGCACGGTTGTGGCGCGGTTGCGGCAAGCCCCATACAATGTATAGGCGGGCTTGCGGCAGGTGCGGCAAGTGTGGTTTTGGCACTTGCGGCAGGTGCGGCCGTGAAAAAAAACGTGGTCAGCCGCGGATTTTTCGCGGCCGCACCTGCCGCAAGTGCCAAAACCGCACTTGCCGCACCTGCCGCAAGCCCGCCTATGCATTGTATGGGGCTTGCCGCAACCGTGCCGCAAGTGTAGCCGGTATGCGGTAATCGCGGCAGATGCGGTTTTTTCACCGCATCTGCCGCGATTTGAAAAAATTGCTGATGTGAAAGGGGCCTTAGAAGTCTCCAGTGCTTTCTCTCAAACCATTTCTAGTGCTTTTTGAAGTGTGTTTTGGGTCATTTTCCTGCTGGAAGACCCATGACCTCTGATGAGACCCAGCTTTCTCACACTGAGCCCTACATTATGCTGCAAAATTTGTTGGTAGTCTTCAGACTTCATAATGCCATGCACACAGTCAAGCAGTCCAGTGCCAGAGGCAGCAAAGCAACCCCAAAACATCAGGGAACCTCCGCCTTGTTTGACTGTAGGGACCGTGTTCTTTTCTTTGAATGCCTCTTTTTTTCTCCTGTAAACTCTATGTTGATGCCTTTGCCCAAAAAGCTCTACTTTTGTCTCATCTGACCAGAGAACATTCTTCCAAAACGTTTTAGGCTTTCTCAGGTAAGTTTTGGCAAACTCCATCCTGGCTTTTTATGTCTCGGGGTAAGAAGTGGGATCTTCCTGGGTATCCTACCATACAGTCCCTTTTCATTCAGACGCCGACAGATAGTACGGGTTGACACCGTTGTACCCTTGGACTGCAGGGCAGCTTGAACTTGTTTGGATGTTAGTCAAGGTTCTTTATCCACCATCCGCACAATCTTGCGTTGAAATCTCTCGTCAATTTTTCTTTTACGTGCACATCTAGGGAGGTTTGCCACAGTGCCATGGGCTTTAAACTTCTTGATGACACTGCGCACGGTAGACACAGGAACATTCAGGTCTTTGGAGATGTACTTGTAGCCTTGAGATTGCTCATGCTTCCTCACAATTTGGTTTCTTAAGTCCTCAGACAGTTCTTTGCTCTTCTTTCTTTTCTCCATGCTCAATGTGGTACACACAAGGACACAGGACAGAGGTTGAGTCAACTTTAATCCATGTCAACTGGCTGCAAGTGTGATTTAGTTATTGCCAACACCTGTTAAGTGCCACAAGTAAGTTACAGGTGCTGTTAATTACACAAATTAGAGAAGCATCACATGATTTTTCTAACCGTGCCAATACTTTTGTCCACCCCCTTGTTTATGTTTGGTGTGGAATTAGATCCAATTTAGCTTTAGAACAATTCTTTTCGTGTTTTTTCATTGAAGACAAATTAAATGAAGATAATAATACCAAAGAATTTGTGATTACAATCATTTTTAAGAAGAAACTGAGTATTATTTGACAGAATTGCAGGGGTGTCAATACTTTTGGCCACAACTGTAGATCAGGTATGGAAGATACATGAGATGGAAGAATGATAATGAGTTTGGATTTAACCACATTCAGATTTAAGGTGTGAGAGGTGAAGAAGGAGGATATGTCTGACACACACTCCAGGATTCTGTACAGCAAAGTGTTGACATCTGCATGAAGGTGATACTGGAAGCCATGCGACTTTATGAGTTGTCCTAAGCCAAGGGTATAGATGGAGAAAATTAGGGGTCCCAAGACACAGCCTTGTGGGACTCAAACAGATAGAGGGCGGGATAAGTACCATATATACTCGCGTATAAGCCGAGTTTTTCAGCCCAAAAATTGGGCTGAAAAGTCCCCCCCCTCGGCTTATACGCGAGTCATACAGGCCCCCCTCAAAGTTTGGCGCCCCCACCTCACATGATGGCCCCCCCCCGCATGCAGCGCTGCGCATATACATTACCAGGATATCAGCTGTCACCCTCCGGTGGCGGATCGCGGCTCCTGGGCTCCGGGCTCCATCTTCCTCTGTGTCTTCCTGCTTGTCACGTGACCGGCCAGTGTCGCGATGAGCCCGGCGGCCACAAAGCAGGAAGACACAGAGGAAGATGGAGCCCGGAGCCCAGGAGCCGCGATCCGCCACCGGAGGGTGACAGCTGATGTCCTGGTAATGTATATGCGCAGCGCTGCATGCGGGGGGGGGCCATCATGTGAGGTGGGGGTGCCAAACTATGAGGGGGGCCCTGCTGGGGCCCTGTATACTACCACTGGGGCTGTATATACTACTGGGGCTGCGTGTATACTACCACTGGGGCTGTATATACCACTGGGGCTGTATATACTACTGGGGCTGCGTGTATACTACCACTGGGGCTGTATATACTACTGGGGCTGCGTGTATACTACCACTGGGGCTGTATTTACCACTGGGGCTGTATATACTACTTGGGCTGCGTGTATACTACCACTGGGGCTGTATATACTACTGGGGCTGCGTGTATACTACCACTGGGGCTGTATATACCACTGGGGCTGTATATACTACTGGGGCTGCGTGTATACTACCACTGGGGCTGTATATACCACTGGGGCTGTATATACCACTGGGGCTGCGTGTATACTACCACTGGGGCTGTATATACTACTGGGGCTGCGTGTATACTACCACTGGGGCTGTATATACTACTGGGGCTGCGTGTATACTACCACTGGGGCTGATATACTACTGGGGCTGCGTGTATACTACCACTGGGGCTGTATATACCACTGGGGCTGTATATACTACTGGGGCTGCGTGTATACTACCACTGGGGCTGTATATACCACTGGGGCTGTATATACTACTGGGGCTGCGTGTATACTACCACTGGGGCTGTATATACCACTGGGGCTGCTGCTGTATATACCACTGGGGCTGCTGCTGTATACTACCACTGGGGCTGCTGTATATACCTCTGGGGATGCTGTATACCACACTGCTGGGGGCTGTATACCTGTGCTGGGGTCCACCCTCGGCTTTTACACGAGTCAATAGATTTTCCCAGGTTTTGGGGGCAAAAGTAGGGGGGTCGGCTTATACACGGGTCGGCTTATACACGAGTATATACGGTAGGTAGAGTTGGAGTGAGAAACAGTAAATGTGCAGTCGGAAATTTATGAGGAAATCCAAGATAGGGCAAGGTCTTTGACTCCAAGGGAAGAGAGAATCTGTAGCAGGAGGCAGTGGTCAACTGTGTCAAAAGAAAGAGGACAGGTCTAGAAGGAGGACGATGGATAATTGTCAGTTAGCTTTGGCTGTAAATCGTAATTTTGGTCAGGGCAGTTTCCGTGGAATGGTGGGCCAGAAGCCATATTTGAGGTTGTCAAGGAGAGAGTTAGATGAGAGGTGGGAAGAAAGTTGAGCATGGACATGCTACTCAAGGAGTTTGGAAGCAAATGGGAGTGGTGATATGGGGCGATAGCTGGGCATAGCAATCGGGTCAAGGTTTGGCTTTTTGAGGATGGGCATGATGGTGATATGTTTGAAAGCAGAGGTGAAGGTACCAGAAGTTAGTGATAGGTTGAAGAGAGAGTTAAGCATGTTTGTGATGTTGGAAAAGAGGTGGGATGAGATGGGATGCACAAGTGGTGAGGTGTGATTTGGAGAAATTAGTAAGCTCTCCTTCAATGATGTTAGAGGGGGAGGTTATGAAAGAAGGGCAGAGGTCTGGTGTATAGAGTAGTTGGAGTAGTGGTACAATAAAGGTTTGCCTTGTTTGGTCGATCTTACACTGTGTGCAGAATTATTAGGCAAGTAGTATTGTAGAGGATTATTTTTATTATATTGATCAACAACTATGTTCTCAATCAATCTGAAAGACTCAAATATCAAAGATTAATATTTTTGGAAGTTGGAGTGTTTTTTTTTTTTAGATTTGGCTATGTTAGGAGGATATCTGTGTGTGCAGGTAACTATTACTGTGCAGAATTATTAGGCAACTTAATAAAGAACAAATATATTCCCATCTCACTTGTTTATTTTCACCAGGTAAACCAATATAACTGCACAAAATTTAGAAATAAACATTTCTGACATTCAAAAACAAAACCCCAAAAAGTTAGTGACCAATATAGCCACCTTTCCCATAGATTCTGTCTGTTGCTTGATCTGTTTACGATCAACATTGCGTGCAGCAGCCACCACAGCCTCCTAGACACTGTTCCGAGAGGTGTACTATTTTCCCTCCCTGTAGATCTCACAATTTATGAGGGACCACAGGTTCTCTATGGGGTTCAGATCAGGTGAACAAGGGGGCCATGTCATTATTTTTTCTTCTTTTAGACCTTTACTGGCCAGCCACGCTGTGGAGTCGTTGGATGCATGTGATGGGGCATTGTCCTTCATGAAAATCATGTTTTTCTTGAACAATACTGACTTCTTCCTGTACCACTTGAAGAAGTTGTCTTCCAGAAACTGGCACTAGATCCGGGAGTTGAGCTTCACTCCATCCTCAACCCGAAAAGGTTCCACAAGTTCATCTTTGATGATACCAGCCCATACCAGTACCCCACCTCCACCTTGCTGGCGTCTGAGTCGGAGTGGAGCTCTCTGCCTTTTACTGATCCAGCCTCTAGTCCTTCCATCTGGCCCATCAACAGTCACTCTCATTTCATAAGTCCATAAAACCTTTGAAAAATCAGTCTTAAGATATTCTTGGCCCAGTCTTGACATCTTATCTTATGTTTCTTGTTCAAAGGTGGTCATTTTTCAGCCCTTCTTACCTTGGCCATGTATGGCACACCTTGTGTTTTTTGTTTCTCCAGTAACGTTGCAGCTCTGAAATATTGCAAATCTGGTGGCAAATGGCATCTGGGCAGCTTCACGCTTGATTTTCCTCAATTCATGGGCAGTTATTTTGCGCCTTTTTTGCCCAACACGCTTCTTGCGACCCTGTTGGCTATTTGCTATGAAACACTTGACTGTTTGGTGATCACGTTTCAAAAGTTTGGCAATTTCAAGACTGCTGCATCCCTCTGCAAGACATCTCACAATTTTGCACTTTTCAGGGCCCGTCAAATCTCTCTTCTGACCCATTTTTCCCAAAGGAAAGGAAGTTGCCTAATAATTAAGCACACCTTATATAGGGTGTTGATGGCATTACACCACACCCCTCCTCATTGCAGAGATGCGCATCACCTGGTTTACTTAATTGGTAGTTGGCTCTCAAGCCTATACAGCTTGGAGTAGGACAACATGTATAAAAAGTATCATGTGAACAAAAAACTAATTTGCCTAATAATTCTGCACGCAGCGTATTTTAGAAGTGTGTGGTAAAAATCCTCAGCAAAAATGAGGGAAGTCGGATGGGGCAGTGGTGGGTGGGTGTGTGTTGTGGGGGGGGGGGGGAGAGCTAAATGTGCTGCACAGTAATTTGGAGTTGTAGGATAAGGAAGATACAAGGCTTGTGAAGTAGGTTTGTTTAGCAGAGGTAAGGGCTGATTATACACAACAAATTACCAATTCTCCTGTCCTGTATACTCGGTGTAGTTTTCAGTACCTAAATAATTCTGTAAATATTCATTGTACATTACCACCTCTCCTGTCCTGATGAGGTATTTTATGAAAAAACTGATCCTTTCAGGATCCAGTTTTTTGCCAGTGCACTTTAATAGTATCATGTAGCAACCTTAAGCAACAGTATTCCATTATTAAAGTGAATGGGCAAAAAACTGTATCCTGATTAGATCTGGTTTTCTCCTGAAAAACCTGATCTTGCCTGATGTGAAAAGACAGCAAGTGTGCAACTAGCCTAACTTTTAGGAAGGGTTATGCAGCCAGTCTGACATTAATTTTCAGTTTATAATAGCATATTTATCTGGTCTAAGATCTATGTAGTAATGTGCACAGTTTTTATTTTGAAATCTGTTAACCACATTAGAGGTTAAAGGGGTTGTCCAGAAGTGTGGCAGCAAGTCTGCAGTCTTGTTATTTGACGTCAGACTTGTGAATTGTCACAGCGCGAGTAATGCGTAATGTCTTGGGAGTGGGCAGCTATGGATATCCGATATGCATATTCCCGGTCACATTTCGATTAAACATGCGCATCCTCACTCAATACAAGTGATTTGAGCGAGGCAGCGCACGTCTAGTCAGAATGTAAATGATGCACCGTGTCACCGTGGAAAAATAGTAAAATAATAAAAAGGGAATAAATAGTAAAATAATAAAAAGGGAATAAAGTTTTAGTTCGTGATGCCACCTGTAGGGTTTCAGTGATGGCATCGGCGCTGCTTGGACCTCCGGGGTGATGGGCGGCAGCTGGGAGGAACCGCTCCCTACAGGACGAGCGGGGACCCCGGAGTTGAGAGCTGCAAAGGAGTAATAGGGCAGCTCGGTTGATTCTGTAAAGTAAGGCAATTAAACGCCAGTCCTGGAATAAGGCTCAGACACGTTGCTCCTCTGAACGGGTATTTACTTGGATGTTCAATGGCATACAGGGTAACACAGTTCTCAATGCCAGGTAGTGGACCGGGTGGTCCCTGCGGTGAGCAGTGTCTCTCCAAGGCTCCACAGTGTCCTTCTCTAGCTCTTACTGTCCCTTCTCCTCGCTGCGCTGGTATACCTCGCCAGGGTACTGAGGACCCTCAATTGGGTTCCCGCTTAGGCCCCACTCACAGTCCCCTAGTCCTCAATGGTGGGTACCCCCTGGTATGGCTGCGGTAGTTGTTAGGCTGTGAGTTGGGCTCCTAGGAAGCCTCCAACCACTCCGGGTTCTGTGGTGCAGGGGTGAACCAACTGGACCACTTCAGAGCCGGTACTCCGGGTTCTGGACTGGGCTCGGGTCTTCAATCACCCGTTCTTACTTTGCCCTCTTTCTCTTCTGGGCCACCAGTGCTCGGTGCCCTCCCTGTTAGCTCCCTCCACTCTGCTACTTCTGCTGTCACGACTTGACCTTTTTGTTCTGTTCTTGTCTCTCCACTGTTCTAACTCCTTGCTCCTTTCCCCACTGCTATATACCCTAGCTCTCCTCCCACCAGGACCAGTTACCCAGGAAACGGGTGGCTAATTGGTCCTCTATCACTAGGTGTTGCATGTGGTGTATGGAACCTCGAGATTATCCTACTCACCGCTGGGACGGAGAAAAACGACACTTTCAGTCAGGGGTGTAGTACCCTCCTGTGACGCACTCTTAGTGAGGCGCCACACTCCCCCTTGGGAAATTAGACTTGTCCCCAAGTGTCCCGCTAGCCAACCCGGTACAGAGTAAAACTTTTTATGTGAGCATATATAAACAATAACACTTTTATTAACAACATTGTGCTTTGATTCTTCCCGTAAGGGAGGCGCATTATCTTTTAACCGTTACGTAACGGCTACCAGTTCAACGGAACCGGATTAACTCTTGCGGACCCAGTGGCTATAATTACTGTCCTTAGCAATGTCCGGGTTACCACTGGGTCGCGCCACACATCACCATGACACACACTAAAGAAATTTAAATGTCTATGAGTCTATGAGTATTCTGTAAGAAAAGTAAGATTGTGCAATACGCATTATTCAAATTAAACCGTAACTATTAACTTGCAAGTCTATAATTCACACTTGCGGACCTGAAGGGCATACCACCCTCGAGGCCCGGCATGCCGTTCGTATGAAACGGCTTCACCTATATATAAGTCAGGGTGCCCTTTAGGCAGATGGGATTCAACATCTCGGCAGGAAATAAACACCACTTCATATAGCACCTGCTCTCGGGCAAAACCCCACCCGTTCTCTAGATTAAAGGTGGTAACCATACCTTTCTTCCTGTGCTCTGGAGCCACGGGTGGTTGGCGGCGGGCCTCTGCTCGTACCTGCAGGTTCTCCTGCTCGCGGGCCCACCAGTCGGCTCGACGTCGCTGTCTCTCTGCCTCATCAGCGCGGTAAACGGTTTGGACATAATTACGGCGGTTGGAGTTGCTGTTAAGGGTCTGTGTCTGATGATAACTCTCCACCGTAGTGCGGATGTTTCCGTTGCTTGTGGACGCTGTCGCGACGCCCCACCACTCTACCCGAGCTTCTGATGGCAACTGCTCGGCGGGGATCGCTACTGCACCTTCCTCCTCGGAGCCCGACTCCTCCGGTTCCTCATCTGCATCTGGAAACCGGTAATCCTCTCCTTCCTCCGACTCAATAGCCTCGACCACGATGTCTGGCTCCTCGGCAGGCGGCTACTCCTCTTCCCGCTCTGGGTTGGTTGGTTCCTCAGGCGCCGCGGCTGCGGGGTCTTCCTCTGGTACGCTCTCATGGTTACTCTCCTCATCGTCATCGTCCTGCGGGGCTTCAGGGCTGCCCGCCTCTTCTTCTTCCAACGCACCCGTATACGGTACTAGGCCTTCTCTGGTAACCGGGTGGGCCTCTGGCTGTTCGGGCCTTGTCTCTGGTTCTGGATCAGGGCAGTTGGCTTGTCTCTCTTGGGCTGCGCGGCGTAATCTATTTGCGAGATTGGTGCTCCAGCATCTGATGGTCCACTCTGTGCTCTCAATCAACTGCATTCTCAGGTCTTGAAGTGCGGTCTCCCAAAAGGTCAGGTCTCCGTCGATGGTGTGGACGGAGACCGGTTCAGGACCGCTAAGGGCTGTTCGGGCCTCTTCCTTCACCTCCTGCATAAGATCTCTCAGCCTCATAGCCGCCATGCTCTTGCTTGTAGAACCCGTACCCGTTGCAGCTGGCACAGGTTCCCGTGGCAAAGCTTCCTACAAAGACCTAGCCACACCCTCTTCTTTTTGGTTTATAGTCCATGGGCGGGCTAAAGTTTCTGGCCCGCCCCTTGGTTGTTTCCTGGCAATCGGGCGGGCAAGTGTTTTGGCGCCTCTGCCATGGCCCTCCCACGACGAGGGGCTGAGGCATGCCCCTGGGCCAGCACATTGTCTCTCACATGGCGGGACCCGCCATCTTGGACCGGTGGAAATGGCGCGAAAAGTTCTTTGGTCGGTAAAGTTCTGCAAGGCGCACAGCACCCGTTAGATACGGGTCAGTTCGAATCCTGTTCGTCGACGCCAAGTTGACGCACCTTGGGCCCGGTGGTCAATAAAAAGGGGAAAAATAGTTAAATAATAAAAAGGGAATAAAGTTTTAGTTTGTGACACCACCTGTAGGGTTCCGGTGATGGCATCGGCGCTGCTTGGACCTCCGGGGTGATGGGTGGCAGCTAGGTGGAACCGCTCCCTACAGGACGAGTGGGGTCCCCGGAGTTGAGAGCTGCAATGGAGTAATAGGGCAGCTCGGTTGATTCTGTAAAGTAAGGCAATTAAACGGCAGTCCTGGTATAAGGCTCAGACACGTTACTCCTCTGAACGGGTATTTACTTGGATGTTCAACGGCATACAGGGTAACACAGTTCTCAATGCCAGATAGTGGACCGGGTGGTCCCTGCGGTGAGCAGTGTCTCTCCTCTCCAAGGCTCCACAGTGTCCTTTTCTAGCTCTTACTGTCCCTTCTCCTCGCTGCGCTGGTATACCTCGCCAGGGTACTGAGGACCATCGATTGGTTTCCCGCTTAGGCCACACTCACGGTCCCCTAGTCCTCAATGATGGGTACCCCCTGGTATGGCTGCAGTAGTTGTTAGGCTGTGAGTTGGGCTCCTAAGAAGCCTCCAACCACTTCGGGTTCTGTGGTGCAGGGGTGAACCGACTGGACCACTTCAGAGCTGGTACTGCGGGTTCTGGACTGGGCTCGGGTCTTCAATCACCCGTTCTTACTTTGCCCTCTTTCTCTTCTGGGCCACCAGTGCTCGGTGCCCTCCCTGTTAGCTGTCTCCACTCTGCTACTTCTGCTGTCACGACTTGACCTTTTTGTTCTGTTCTTGTCTCTCCACTGTACTATCTCCTTGCTCCTTTCCCCACTGCTATATACCCTAGCTCTCCTCCACCAGACCATACCCAGGAAACGGGTCCTAATTGGTCCTATCCTAGTGTTGCAGGTGATGGAGCCTCGGGTATCCTACTATCATGGAGAGAATACGACCTTCATCAGGTGATACCCTCTGCATCAGAGCATGTTTCATGTGTATCGGAATCTATAGTAGCTGTAAGAATTCACTTGTGAACTGCAATTCCTTAAACTTTACGCAGGGATAGTTAATAGAAAACATACCACTTCGTATTACACCTCTGTTTGGCTAAAATACTGAGGTAAAATCTTACCAATCCTGCATGAATTGAACAGGAAATCTGTACCCAATCTTTGCTATGTACAGAGAGCAGCACTGATGTAGTTACAAGACTGTTGGTATGGGCGAATTGATAGTATGGACTGTACAGGAATTGCTACCTTCGTTGCAAACCTGACAATTCGTTTTCAAACTGTCCGATGAACACTCTGCAAGACGGGAAGTATATAGAACCCATCATCACACTGATCGACGATTCAATGTTGGACATATACTTGAGCAGAAAACTACCAAATCCCATGCATGGAGGCAAGGAATTGTTACCAAGAATTTACTTGACAGGGAGATGAAATCGTTTAAGGTGAAGGAATTTCCTGCATGTGTATACCTTATGGTGATTCAAATACATGTTTGAAACAAACGTCATGCTACAGATCAGCATTCTCCTGCACATGATTAGTATACCCTTCACATCGCATTCTTTCTTACAAGAATTGACAAGCCTAATCAATGCGGAGCAGTACACATACATTATGGCATGATAATTCAGTTTGCGGTTATTTCCCTGCATCTGTAAACACATTTTATTAATCAATGTATGCTATACTCGTTAGGTCTTGCTATATTGCTTTAATAGCTTTTTCAGCAGATGTTGCGGCAGATCGGCATCGTAATAAATAATATTACCCATCTTGCCTAACGTGCTTTGGACACTTGCGCATTAGCCATAATGCCTATGGCCAGCATTGCCGCGGCGGCACTGCGGCGTGGCGTCTCGAAAAAAAACAGCTGCTGACCGTGTTTTTTTTCAGTGCGCAAGTGCCGGATCGCTGCAATACCGCACTTGCCGCAAGCCCCATAGACATGGGCTATAGGCATAGACATAGGCATGGGGCTTGCCGCAAGTGTGCCGCAAGTGTGCCGCAAGTGCGACTGTTAGGCAGCAGATGCGATAAATCTGCCGGATCTGCTGCAATTTGAAAAAAAACACTGATGTGAAAGGGGCCTTATTCTGTTTTTCGATTATATGGCAAAAGTCTGGTGACAAATTCCATTTAAATCGCAGCACTGCCAGTAGACTATGATTAGTTCTAATATTAACTGTTTGCACAGGAAATATTACAAAGGTTCCCAGCAACTCAAATATAGGAGTGGAGTTGTAGACTTGAAATCACAAGTCTAAAAACTGGAGCAAAATTTGCCAGTTTATCAAAGTGGTGCAATGGCGTAATATTTTTAGTGGAAGTCACCAAAAATTGCCACTCCATATTTTACTCAGAGATTTTTGGTACATTTTCCTTAGTGCATCAAAATTTTTGCATTTGTCTGCCACAGGTCATTTTTTTAGTATGATGCTAATATTGTGATGGGCTCCAGGGCTGTGGGGTACTCGAAAGCGGGCTTTTGTGCTTCCGGGAGTCACAGGGGTAGTGCAGGTCCCCAGGGCAGCGGATGGAGGAATTGGTTATCTCCGGCAGGCAAGGGTTAACTCTAGGCCTCGTTACCTTACTCAGTGACCTTCACAGTCGGGTGCTTCAAGAATAAGGGCTCGGACACACATCAGTGAAACTCGTCCGAGTTTACTGTGCGGAAAAATCGCATTGCTCTCAGACCAATGTTAACTAATGTCCGAGAGCACATTTCCGAGTCTCATACGCTTTTTCCGCATCCGATTCTCGGATTGCGAGTCAATCGCAACATGTTGCGATTCTATGCGAGTCACGGACAGACTCACCAATGCAAGTCTATGGGTCTGACAAAAAACTCGGATTGCACTCGGAAAGCACTCGCACCATCCGAGTCTGATGCTACTTTTAATTGCTACATTACCATTCTGTAGCTCAGACAACTGTAGGAAATACACCTGTAAATGATTATACAGTAACTAGCTGCTGAGGAAAAACTCGGATTGCACCGGAAAGCACTCCAAGCACATGACAAACCATCACTGACCAAAACACTTCGGATCACACATTCATCACGACTCTCGGATCATGAAGAAGCTCGGGACAGTTCCTTTACACCTCTGATGTGTGTCCATCACCCTAACACAGTCCACAACACAGTCTCCATGTGGAATTCTGGGTTTACTCCCAGCAAGCTTCAAGTTCAACAGATCATTAGATATAACAGTCTCAGATAAGCTCCAGCCTGTGTAGTCTTTAAGAGATCGTGGCAGCAAATATAAAATCCTCGGCAGTGTGTCTGTCCTTGCCTCTCTTTCTGGTCCTGTTCCTCAGTGCCTGTCCTTGACAACTCCTCTGCGCGCAGAGCCCTGATCTGGCAGACTCAGGTATTAGTGGGCGACTAGTACCATGTCCCCGGACCCTTGTCCTGCTGCTTTCTCGGGGAATACACCAGGTGTGTGAGCCACAGCTCCTATGAAGCGTGTAGCTTCTGGTTCAACAGTTCGGGTTTGGATCCCCATTCCATGTTCAGGTCCGATCCCTGTTTCTAGACCTCCATCCGGTATAACCAATCCTGGATTCGGGCTCACAGGCCACTTCAGCTCCTTCCTCTTGGTTCCACACCGCTTCTCTTGTCTCTCCTTCTCCTCCTCACTCGACTCGACTTCTCCACTCTCTGTTCTCTGTTTAACTACAAACTTCAACTGACTACATTTTCTCTACTTTCCACCCACACTTCTCTTCCCTGTTGTCCCACTGGGCCCTCCCCTTGGGTCCTAAGTGTGTGTGTTGAGGATTTTATACATACCATCCCCCATCTCCTGACTATTGGAGAACCACACCCAGGATTGGGTGCAGTATCTCTCATGGTGTCCAGACTGGTGGGGCGCCACAATTACCCTTGAACAGTGCTTATACAAACCTTTCAAAAACATGTAAAATTATTATTGTAACAGTTGTAGTTTTCTTGTTATAATCATCTTCACACCCTGCAGGCAGCTGCTGCATTAGTCCTCTCCATTAAGCTGGCTTCACACCGCGGTGTGATCAGGTCCGGGGCTGTCCGATGTGATTTGGAGAGCCCCAGACCCGATTTGCATCCGGTTTGCAGCCGAATGCCGCTGATAGCAGCCTCAGCTGCTGCAATTTCAAGATCATGGCTAGCGGGGAGCCGCGGTCCTGAAATCACAGCAGGGGACAGCCGGTGGTGCTGAAGTTTAGCAGTGCTTCGCTGCTAAACTTCAACAGCCAGTGTTCGGTTCCCGGATCCTCCCGCATATGGGCAATCCGGCACCATAGACTCCCATGTTAGGGAGCGCAGGATCGCCCCAGATCCGGGAGGATCGATGTGGGCAGATTTTTGCCCTGCAAGCAATGTTTTTGTGTCCGGGAGGAAAATCCGAATTCACCCGGATCCTCCCGGACAGATGGAAACCGGATGGCAGATAGCTGCCATCTGGTTCCATCCGGCCCCATGGCGCTGCATTACAGCAAAATCAAGTCCGGGGCAGTCAGGTTTACACCAGACAGCCCCGAACCTGATTCTACCATGGTGTGAAGCCGGTCTTACTTCACAGAGGATTAGTCCGACTAGTTCATTTATTATTCACTCGTTCTCAGGCAACTTTATCCTCCCTCTTCCCTCCTCCCCTCTTTGCTCTGCCTGTCAGGTTTCATTGTCATTTAGGAGTTTTTGATAAGGAGAAGAAGTGAGGGAGAGATTACAAGCACACATCTGCCTTAAGTGATCGAGATAAGATATCTACTTAATTTCTTTCTCTAAGCAGGTATCCCTGCTGTCCCTTGACAAATTTTGTGTTTTATTTGACCTCTTGTTTTGCTGCCAACAAAGAGAACAGAGAGGAGGATACAGCCCTCCCAGTGTGAGTGATTTCTACTGATCTTCTGTGCAGTGATGTGAATATGTGATATGAATATTTATTCCTTGGGGAGTGGACAGCGAGAGAACTCACTGTCACTGTGGTTGACAGATGGAATGGATCTCTTTATTTGCCATTTACAGAGGATAGGAGGGAAATATTAATAAAATTAAATACATCAATAGAAAGAGCTTAGAGGGAGGAATTAGAAAATGATGGCAGTTCCATATGGATTTTTGACCTGACAGATTCCTTTAAGCTACATTCACACAAGTGTTTTACCTTTCCACTTGACTGTTCTGTTTTAGAAGCAAATTTATTATATAAATGGGTTTATTGCATAACTGATGCAAGTAAAGCACTCCATCTCCATCAGGTGTCCATCTGAGTTCCATTCTATGTCCACTTTTAGAATGGAAAACAAACAAAACATATGCATCCACACCAGAAGGTGGCATGTGACCGGCAGTAGCCAATAATTGCCTGCAGTGGTCCAGAGAAAATGCTGTTTGGTCTTGAAGTCATTTGACCAATAAATCTTGTGAGGAAGGCTCGCCTAGGGGCTCGCTTGGCAACGGACAATGACACCAAAACCACTGTTTTTAACTGTAAAATAGTATAGAGCATTTATTAAATGCCTATAAACTGCTCACATCACATATAAATACATAGTACACTCACATATGAACATTAATCAACACGACATTTAAATAAGAATACACTATATTGCACATATACCGCTTTTAAGACGTATGTATCCGGGAGCATGGATTCACCTCCGTCGAACACAAAGAGCACCAATCATGGCTCCCTATAGCGGTATGGCCACCTAGCCTTATTGCACACATAATACATCACATAACATATTAGTACATGGTTATCAATGGGACCTTTGGAACCTTATAAACAGCACAAGGGTGGTAACGTCCACCTGACACTATATCTACAGATCAGTCTTTCACACATTAACTTGATCACAGAGCCAACCATAGTTACAGGGCTCATTAGGTGCCGACAGTCTTCACACATTTATCCAAGGTCAATGGGACCATAACATGAGCTATGGTCGGTCCCAATGGCAGCTATGACCGCCTGGCCCTTGAGGCCGTCTTCGGTCTCTCCCATGCTATATAGCATACCCACGGGCTCCGGCCTGACTGGGCTCTTACACGACACACCGCATGCGGTCCATCATAATACATCCATGGACCACATACATATCGTTCCACACATACACACCCATCATACAATATCCATGGTGCTGCTGCCCTCTTCAGGCCCAGTACAGGGATTGGCAAACCTGAGTTACCAGGCAAACCAGGCGTCACCAAGGCCTCCTCACCACGTGTCCAGGCCACCAGTTGTCACCAAACCTCCAATCTGACGACTGTGCCCCACGCCTAAGTCAAGCACCCTCCAGATCAGCCATGGTTCCCAACTCTAGGAGCCCTACAAACCCCTGCATCCGGCCACAGGCTCTCATACATCTACTTCATCCTCCAGGGTAATTTTACATAAGCCTGGTGATACACTCACTCGGTCAGAAGGACAGGTGCCTCCCACATGGAGAAGGCCAAGCCTCCCTCTCGTCCCAAAGGGATAGAATGCCTCTGACTATACATCCTCACTGGCTGGATGTTTTCACACAGACTGAACTCTCTTACCGGGCACAGAACCAGGTCTAGCAACCTGAGTTACCAGGTACACCAGGCATTCCCCAAGATCTCCTCCAGCACATGTTTCGCCCCATGCCTGAGCAAGTTTCCTCCAGGGTCGGCCATGTTCCACAACTCAGGAGCCTCACAACCCATTCTCTGGCTACCGGCTTGGCTCTGATTCCTGTCATTCTCCTGCACTCAGCTCCAGGCTGCTTCTTAATGTGGCTGCCACACCCACACATGGAAACTGTCAGCAATTACCACACACTGCTCTTTCAGCTCCGCTCATTAGACTCTTCAAACCCTTTAACCCACTGTGTACTGGTCAGGTCTAACAGCATTCACACAGTGATTACACAGTATAACACAGGCTTATGTGAACAGGCTCTTGTGCTGTATGCCGGTCAGGAGCTACCCTGCTAGGCCATACCTCATAAAGCCCATGTGATGCACCCCGGCATGGCCATGGGGCACCATTCCGACCGTGCCTCACAATCTATTAAAGAATTGCTTCCATCTATCAATCGAGAATCCAAAGAAAAGTGTGCCAATCTTGAGAAGTAACCAGCAGTACGTCATACTATGTGTATAAAAACAGTTTTTCTCTTAGCACTGTAATATTCTATGACTAATTTTACTGCTTGCTTTGTATGTAAGAGGTGCAAAGTCATTCTTCTTAGGGTGCATTCAGACAGCCATATAAATCGGTCCAAGATCGGACTGAAATGCTTGAACTTGCCGTAGCTCTCCTGACCCAAGTGTGACTGCATCATATATTTCTATGCTGTGTAACACTCTGACCAGTCTGGGCATTGCGGTTCGATCTCAGACCAATATGTACAGTCGTCTGAATGCATCCTTAGAGTATGTTCATGTTGCTTTTAGGCCGCTCATCAGTGGTTCCATTGGGGTTTGTGAATAAAGCCATGAAAAAGTAGATTTGGGTGGAAACCCCCGACCAGGCCATTCACTTTAATGAGGCAGACAAAATCACTTTGTATTCTGTGTGGCCTAAATTTCAGCAGTGTCTGCCTTTTTCAGGCAGGTAAAGAAGTGAGAATTTAGTTTTTCAGGGTTTCAGATAGAAGCCCTAACAAAGCCACTAATGCATTCCAAATGAAATATCAACCTGGCCTTACTTTAGTTGGAGAACTTACATACCTCAGCTAGAAATTTGATTCTTCCAGTAGACTAACCACATTCTGCAGCTGAGATTTTTTTTTTTACCAGATACTTAAATTTCCAAGTATTGTCTGATAGTGTAAAGTTGCCAGCATGCTTTTTTTTTCCTTTTTTTTAAACAAAGATCTTGTCACAGGTAGCTTAGTGAGAAAAGGAGGATAGGAACCAAGACCCTTGAACTGTGCCTCTGGCTAGGGGAACACTGACTTTCCTTAACTCAGGGGTACCCTTGATGGTAGAGAGGCCTGAGTCTCCAACCTGTCCCTTTCTCCTGTCCAGCCCTGAGCTGAATTCCCAACCCCCACTCCAGAAGGAGAACAATAATGGAACCCACAGATATAGACGGCAGGGATAAAGCAAACAGCACCACTCAGCAAACAATCAGGAAGATACAATATGTGTGTAGTGAGAACTCAAATATAAATAGAGAATGAAAAAACAACAAGGTATACTTCACCAGACACCAAGCAACAATTAGGTACCTTTACACACGCTACAATTGTAGCTTGCACCAGTAACTTACAGGTTGCAGTGAAATCATGGATACATGGTTCCATTTATACACAGCAACAAGATAGAACCATGTATCCATGATTCACTGCAACCAGTAAGTTACCTGGTGACAAGCTACAAATGTAGCCGTGTGTAAAGGGCCCCTTAGAGTTTCAACAGCAACTCCAACACAGGACCGGTGTGCAAGAGGCATGCAAATGCTATTATTGGCATCCAAAGGATGTTCTGAGTCATACTTAAAGTGAAAAGCATTCCAGCATCTCCATCTTCAATTGCATAATCAAAAAGTTAACTCCTGCAAAGCTGAACATCAGTGAACAAACCACCGCTGACATGAGCCCAACTCAGGCTGAGCAACAAAGAGGTCTAAGGCTGCACATCAGACTCCCGAGTGTGAACAGAGTCTAAAGCAGGCATGACAGATCTGGTAATACACAACTCGAACATCTAACTAATTATTTTAGGAACAAACTAAGTGGGAAATTTGAGATGAGCGTACCCAAACCTTAAAGCTCCTTCTTCATACCGAACACAGACTTTACAATAAAATCAATGTTTGAGTTCAGCTGCTTTACAGACACAAACCACTGGAGTGAGGATGTTTGTGCTCGAGTACACTCGATGCTCGTGCTCGGCTCCGTGCAAGCCGCTTGCAGTGTTTGCATGGCTCAAAAAAAAAAAAAAATTACTGAACCCTGCCCTCCTTCCCTCAGAAGTGCTTTGTTTATGGCTGCCTATATGTGGGTGGAGAGTCGAACCACCCAATTAGTAATTTCCAGGGAGGTTTAGGTAAAGTTCAGATCTGGGACAGGACTTTATCTAAAGTCTGAAGCCGCAGATCCTGAACTTCCATGGGTCCGCTCATCTCTACTCTTAACCACTTCCCACTGAAACCAGGTTTGGCCTTTATGCTGAACCATTTTTTATTTCACCCTTTTATTGGCATGCCGAGAGAACCTTTTTATTTTCTTTTGATTACATAGTTGAATAAGGCTGGTTTCACACTTGCGGACCCCTCTGCAGCGTCCTGCGGAGGGGATCCGCAAGCTGAGTGCAGGCACTGCAAGTCCCTATGTTTAACATGGGGACACAAATGCTTGCGCTCAGGTGCAGATGGCCGTGCACACCCATTCACTGCAATATGTGATTTGTGCGCATGCGGATGCCTGCGTACAAATCACAGTCTCGTAGGCACCAGGAACGCAACATGTCGTGTTCAGGGTGCGGACGAGAGTGTGTGATTTGTGCGTAGGCATCCGCCTGCGTACAAATCATACATTGCAGTGAATGGGTGTGCACACCAATCTGCATCAGAACACTGGCACCTGTGTCCCCATGTTAAAGATAGGGACTTGCAGTGCCTGCGCTCAGCTCGCCGATCCCCTCCGCAGGACGCTGCGGAGGGGTCCGCAAGTGTGAAACCAGCCTAAGGGATTGTTTTTGCAGCATGAGTTGTATTTGTCAGTGACATCATTTTGGAGTAAATATAACTTAACAAGCTTTTATTAACTCTTTAGAGGGCTAGATATGGACAAAGCAGCAATTCGAATAGTTTATTTTTCTTTTAAAGTTTTAGGCTGTTTGCCATGCTCAACAAATAAAGTATTTATTCTGTTGGTCAATTAAGGAAATACCAGTTTTTCCCACTTTATTTTAAAATTGATTAACAATGAAGCGAAAATGAAAAAAAAGTATGCTCTTCAAAAAACAACGTAGATGATTTGCAATCAGAATACTACTCAGGGATCCATTATATACAGTGTTACTTCACTAAGTAGGAATGTGAGCCTAAACAGAGAGAAAGGGGAACAACATTATCCCCTCAAGGTCTGAAACACTAAAATGTCCTTCAGTTTTTGTCATGAAAGTTGCGTGACAGGTGATTCACACTAGGAGCATACAAGTTTGTATGGGCAGTGTCTCTTCTTCTGCACTGCACTATTCTTTCATACATTAAAGAGGTGTTCACCATATTCATCCATTGTGCTATTTTTGGACGTCTACTTTCCATCAATTGCATCACATTTTCCTAGCCATGAAAAGCATTTCTCAAGTTAAAATACATGGATAATGGTGCCAGACCTCATCATCTAAAACAACCAACAAAGGCGAGAAGGGTATTGAAGAAAGGACAATTTCGTAGAGGTTGCTAACCAATGTTCTCCAGAAAGAAGACACTACAGGACACTGTTACAATAGATGGAGAAAGTCTGTCTCTCCTACACCATCTGCAAAAGTCCTGCTAAGCTACGCAAACTACACTATTCTCCTCCCTGAGGACCATCATAGTAGATTTTGGTAGTTAATATGGAGCCTCAATATGGTACCAAATGTGTAATTTAAACCCATGGAATAAAGGAGGGTTTCTACAGGATTTAATTAGAATAGGATAAGGTTATCTACAAAGTTACCAACCTCATCTTCTTATTTATATCCCTCTGTAGTTCTAGTGTGAATTTAGCCTAATGGTAAATGAATTCTATTGCAAATAGTATTGGCGACAAAAGGAAATCACTGTGAAGTGCCCCACCCAATATGAATGCTGAGAACAATAGACTGTTGACTTGAATACTGGCTCTAGTAGAACAATTTGGTTTAGCAACCCATTGACAGAATCGGGTCCAGACCTGAATCTTGGCAGAACAGCCAGTAGGTTTTCCGATTCTACTGTACGGAGTCAAAAGCTTTGGCTGCAGTAATAATAAAGGAAGGCTCAATCTTCCCCATTTTTAAAACCAAACTGGGAGTCACATGTACCCAGCTAATATTTTTAGAAGTTGATTTTCTGGGCATTAAAGGGAACCTGTCACCCAAAATCAGGTCCCTAACCTGTTAATACCTGTCCCTGCAGCCTAACACTACTATCTAAGCTATCCCTGTCTGACCATTTTTAGTAATTTATGAGTAAAATAAAGCAGTTTGGAAACTTACAAAATTCATGACAGTGGGGCGTTCCTCTCTGCGTCTGTGACGGGTAGGCGGGTCCCCTGTGCCGCGCTACCCCCGCCTCTCAGCTCTATTACGCCCTAATGGGCGTCATTCCATCCTTCACTGCGCGGGCACGATTGAATTCTTGCGCCCGCCACCGCTGCGACGCGGTCACGTGACGCCTGGATCGCGTCACTTCTGGGCGTCGCAGGTCTCACAGGCCGACTAAGAGCATGCGCAGATTGCATGCTGAAGTCGGCCTGTGTGAGGCCAGTGACGCCCGGAAGTGACGCGGATCCAGGCATCATGTGACCACGTCGCAGCGGTGACGTGGCAGGCGCGATGATTCAATCGTGCCCGCGCAGTGAAGGATGGAATGACGCCCATTAGGGCGTAATAGAGCTGAGAGGCGGGGGTAGCGCGGCACAGGGGACCCGCCTACCCGTCACAGACGCAGAGAGGAACGCCCCACTGTCATGAATTTTGTAAGTTTCCAAACTGCTTTATTTTACTCATAAATTACTAAAAATGGTCAGACAGGGATAGCTTAGATAGTAGTGTTAGGCTGCAGGGACAGGTATTAACAGGTTAGGGACCTGATTTTGGGTGACAGGTTCCCTTTAAGCCACATTGATCAGGGTGTATAATGACAAGATTCAATTTATCTGTCAAAATTACAGAATGGTCAGGGCAATACCAAGTTTATATAGTTTTTAATAATAATTTTTACCTTTGTATAATCAATAAACTAAAAAATAATTTGCTTTTGTGTTGCTATATTCTGAAAGTCATACATTTTATCATTTTCCATCAGCTGAGCTAAATAAGGGCTTTTTTTTTGTATGACAATCTATAGCTTTCATTGCTACCATTTTGTGGTATATGAAACTTTGCATATCTTATTATCCTTTTTGGGATGCAAGATTACCAAAAATACAACACTTCTAGATTGTATTTTTTGAAAAAAAACATTCACTTTTAAATATAATTGACATTAGACATTAATTTTATTATGGAAGTATGGAATACGATCTGAGAAATAACACATTTTTGTTTTTATTATTTTTGCACAACTTATTTTTTTTTTTCTAAAATTTTTTTTTTTTTAGTCGTCACATTCTGATAGCTTTAAAGGGAACCTGTCATGTTTTTTTTTTTATTAAACCATCCTAAATGTTACTTACGGTAGATCATGTAGTGTTCATTAATAACCTTTTTTTTTAACCCTTGTATTCATCCCAAAAAATAATTTTAGATACTTACATATTTTCATTCGCTGGCTGGGCAAACAGTCAAGCAGTCATCAAGCTGGTTAATAGTTCACAGTTCAGTTAACTGAACTTGTAGTGATGCCAAAATTCAGAAAATGCAGAAAGGACCTGTGTGATGTCACACCCATGTGACTATAATGGGCGGAACTAAGTCTACATAGACCTTAACGACTTAGCTCAGTTCATTACGGTCACATGGTCCTTTATAATAAGCAGTCAGCATTGCTACAAGTTCAGTGACATATCTGTTAACCAGCCGGATGACTGCTTGACTGTTTGCCCAGCTAGCTAATGAAAATATGTAAGTATATAAAAAAATTTGTTTGATGAGTATAATAATGATTTTTTTTTTTTAAAGTTACCACTGCTAAAGTAGTTACTAATTAGTAGTAAAAAAATGTTACTAATGCTAAACTAGTTACTGATTAGTAGTAAAAAAAATGTTACTAATGCTAAACTAGTTACTGATTAGTAGTAAAAAAAAAGTTACTAATGCTAAACTAGTTACTAATTAGTAGTAAAAAAAAAAAGTTAGTACATGATCTAAATAACATTGGGGGCGGTTTTATACTAAAAAAGGACATGATAGGTTCCTTTTAACTTTTTAAAGAGGTATTCTTACACATCCTGTGTCATTTTGTCTTTGTGCTCTGCCTACTCGATCTGTCCCCTCCACCTAGACAACAGTTTTCTATGGCAGTACTGAATAAGCAAAGACAATACATTATGTACTGATATGTGTCGATCACAATCTACCTCTGTACCTGCCTGAATCAACAGTACACATTACTCACTGTTATGGCTTGTATAGCAGTCAATCAAAGCTTCCATTTGCACACCTACTTTGTGACATGTCCATTATGGCCCCTTTACACGCAGCTACAGGTAACAGGTTTTCCACAGGTAACTTACTGGTTGCAGTGAAATCATGGAGACATAGTTCCATTTGTACACAGCAACAAGATAGAACCATGTCTCCATGATTTCACTGCAGCCAGTAAGTTACCTGTGGAAAACCTGTCACCTGTAGCTGCGTGTAAAGGGGCCATAAGAGTGGAGGAACGCTATGACTGTTAAACAGAAGCTGTGAATTAGTATCCATAGTTCCTTAGTGGAGAAAGAAAGGGGCAGGGTTTGGCCAGGCAGAGCACAAAGATGGAATGAGATTGGACCTGTAGAGTGCCTAATTGATGTTGTTATCTGGGAGGCTGGCTTATACTGGAATGCTGAGGGCAATATTTAATGCATAAAAATTCATCAAGAAAGAAAAGGGCACTCATCCATGGTTGTGCTATCAGTCTCCTTTATGTCGGTGCCATGTTAGAGGTAGCAGGGAAGGGTATGGAATACGGTGGCCAACGGGCCATTTTGGGCCTGTCTGGTACTTCAACTGGTCCTATGACGTGTGACGTCAGTTCCACTTCTTTTAAGGGCAGGGGATTTACTATTGCTTGAGGAAGATAGCTGGTCTATGAAAACGCGTCGCTTAGGAGAGTGTGGTAGCTTAATAAAGGTGTGCATTATTTTTTCATATCGGATTTGCTATTCGTCACAGCATACGGTAATTAGTATTACATATAGTAAAGAGAAACAAACAAAGAAATATTTACATAAGTTACAAAAAGTGCTATCAAGAAATTATCTTTCTACAACAGTGAAAATATTATCCAGAAAAATATGATTGTAATATTTAATATACAAGAATAAAACAGAATAAAACATGAGAAAGAGTGAGTGATCCTTCTTAGCTGTTTGTTCGACCATTATAAAACTAGAATTAATGTGTGCCTTTCCGTTATTATAGAACCAAGGTGTCTCTTTTTAGAAATTATACAGTAATATCGTATAAATATTTTTGTACTCTTTGTTATAAGTTATTATAAGAACCGCCAGATCTAATAAGCTTAATTTAAAACAATGTCTCTTGAACAGATAATGCACGCACCCATGCGGTTTATTAGAGTTTTGTCCTCAGTAAGTATTTATTGCACTCATTCTTAACGACTGTTCCAAGTATCATGCACAAAGTTTTTTGAAACTTTTTTTCACACCCACCGGTGAAAAACAACAAAATAACCAAAAATATATTGTTACATGCTCACCCATCCCTTGTAGACGGTGAGCCCTTAAGGGTAGGGTCCTTTCTCCTCCTGTGCCAGTCAGTGTTTTGTATTATTCATTAATTTTGTACTTATTTTTATTATGTATCTTCACATTTAAAGGGATCCTGTCACCCCCAAATCGCCTCCTAAGCAATCAAAACATGTCCCTGCAGCATCCCATCACTAATCTCACACTCCTTTTGGTGCAGAAAAGCATCCTGTGAAAGTGTAGAAAAATGTGTTCTAACTTACTCATTATCGATGTTAATGAGCACGGGCTATATTCTTTAGTCACCAAGGCTGGCCATCTTCATCCTAATATCATGCCTTAATAGGCGTGATCTTCTATGCATACTGTAATCAGCGCCTCCCTTCTCTCCTCGGCTCTGTAAAGGCTGTAATGGGGCTGTAATGACGCAAAACGCGTCATTTCCGGCATTGGGTGACGTCAGTACACCCGCGCCGCTCTGTAGGCTTCAAGCCCCGCACTGTGCATGCGGCGTGGGTGTACTGACGTCACCCGATGCCGGAAATGACGCGATTTGCGTCATTACAGCCCCATTACAGCCTTTACAGCGCCGAGGAGAGCAGGGAGGCGCTGATTGCAGTATGCATAGAAGATCACGCCTATTAAAGCGAGATATTAGGACGAAGATAGCCCGCCTTGGTGACTAAAGAATATAGCCCCAGCTTATTATCATCACTAATGAGTATGTTATAAAACATTTTTCTACACTTTCACAAGATGCTTTTCTGCACCAAAAGGAGTGTGGGATTAGTGATACTATGCTGCAGGGACATGTATTACTATTTTTGTTATAGCTGTCCTCCATTGCAGTCCCGCCATGTGAATATGTGCATTAGCAGCCTGCATGACACTGCAATACAAAAAAGAGCATTTAGTTTGCCTTCGTTTTGTTTGTTTTTAATTTATATTAATAATGTATCTAATTAGTTACTATTTCCTTGACGTTGCTCTTTGATTGACAGTGTAAATGTAGTCCCTTTGTTTTAATACATGTACATTCCCAGTTCAGATCTGATTATTTATGTAGAGAACACTGTAATAATGGCTTACTATGATAAGCTTGGCTAATTCAGGAATGAGGAACTTGTGTTCAAAAGCTGAGCTTGGTAAATACCCCGCTATGTGATTATGTGACATGGCCTAAATTCTTAGCACTGATCTAGATGTTAGCAGGCATGCTAATTTTTTCTTTTAGAGAATGCTAAATATTATGGGGGGTTACAAAAATGCCATGCAACTGCAAACATTCATATTGAAATATAAAACCCTAGACAAATACCATTATACTTAACAGAGTTGTGCACAAATAATTGTACATTTTAATTCCTAGATTATTATTATTAATAGGTATTTATATAGCGCTATTAGGATACATGGCGCTTTACAATTTAGAGGGTAGACAAAGACAAGTGGTCGAAGACGACCACAAACGGCGACAAACGATGACAGATCACAATTATTCATACGGGTACAATAGGGCCGGGGTAGTGGACCTCGTTCATACCCATCTGGCACTTTCCCAGCTTAATGGTCAAGCCTGCCTGGTGGATGCACCCGAGCACCTGCCGCAGATGCTTGAGGTGATCCCCCCAGGTGGAACTGAAGACGGCAATGTCATCCAGGTACGCCACCGCGTACCTCTCCAGTCCCTGGAGCAGGGAGTTAACCATTCTCTAGAAAGTGGCAGGGGCATTTTTCATGCCGAACGGCATGACCGTGGACTCGTACAACCCAAAGAGGGTGATAAAGGCGGACCTCTCCTGGGCCTCAGGGCTCAGGGGAATCTGCCAATATCCCCGACTCAGATCCATAATGGAGAGATATTAGAATAAAAATAAGTTCCACAATTGAATGTGTTAAAAAAATGTTCCTGTCCCGAGATATTCTTATAAATGTGCCTCTGTGTAATTTATGTGTCAACCATGCAGGAACAGGTCAGATATACCACAGCTCCTGGGCGGGGGAGGTACTAATAGGGGGTATACAGACATTACAGCCTGGGATCACAGCTGATACTTTCTATAATGAAAAACATATCATTGTTTGTTAAAAAAAACAACTTGTTTTACAGCATGGAAAGAATCAGTTGTGATCCCTGGCTGTAATGTCTGTATACCCCCTATTAGTACCTCCCCTGGCCAGGAGCTGTGGTATATACAACCTGTTCCTGCATGGTCAGACACATACATTATACAACAAGGACACATTTATAAGACTAATTCAAGACAGGAAATTTATTTTTTAACACATTCGATTGCGGAACTTATTTTAATTCTAAGATCTTTTAATTAAAATGGATAATTGTTCATGGCACAACCCCTTTAACCACTACCGTGAATCTCATAGAAGCTATGCGTTATCATTCTGGAGTGACATCTCCAATCTCTAATTACCCAAAGAAATAATGTAGTGTCCCAAACAAATGCATTACATGTTGATCACTACAAATCAGCTTCTCATTCTCACTGAATTCAGCTTTAATTCTCAATTCATAAGTAAAATTTGTACTCCGTGAAGACAGACTTTCCTATTACTGAAATAGAAGATGACAGTTGATTCCTTTAAAATGATATGAGGGAGAAGCTAAAGTCAGACACACACATTCTGCTGCAAGTTCTCCGGAACCGCCAGTTATGGTACCTTTACACGCCGCCACAGAGGGCAGCAACAGGCAGGCACCGCACGTGCATGCGCGCGTTTTCAACGGTTCCTAACGGTGCCTGATGCCGCATATACACGCCGCCACAAGGTGCTCCACAGAAGGTATTTTCGTTCCCCGGAAGTGCCGACTGGTGCCGCGGGTTACCTTCTGTGGAATACCTTCCCTGATTTACACGCCGCCACCACAAGGGAATCTGGGCGTACATATTGTGCGCCGTAACTACATAGGGGTGACAGAGTTGTGTATTACGCGAGGCTCGTACGGTGATTGGACAATGCAATAACATCATGATTGGCCAGCCAGCGCAGTGAGGCTGGCTAATACATGACGCTATTGCAAATGTGTATTGTGACTGGTCAGCTCGTTAAATATGCCGCCCTGTGCAGGGACAGCCAATGGGTACACAGTAGCCCCACCAATGATAGCTGATGGGGTGTGGTGTACATGACGCTGTGGCACGCCCCAGGAAACTCAAATACCGTGCCTGTGCCCCGCCACCATAGGGATTATGCCTGCTTGTTTTTGAGCACGGCTGAAACACAGGTATCCAAAGACACTGGAAGGAACTTCCTGAATTACACGCCGCCACTTCGCGGTCTTTTCAAGGCAAAAGGCACAATTGTGTCTGATGCCTGGCGGTTTCTACCTTTCGGTGGCGGCGTGTAAAGGTACCATTACAGTTCTCTATAGAACGTCATAAGCACCAGCTGTCATCTCCTGTCTCAGTGAAGGGAAACTATATCCACTATAGACAGTTTTTACAGAAAAATGTTGAGAATGAATCATCAGTCATGGAAGAAAAAAACAAATTTTATCTAATAAGATATATGACAAAGTTTCTTATTTGCACATTGATTTATGAAAAAAAATTAAACCAACGATTGCACCTTAACCCTAGAATGCATACCCATAGAAATCTACACATTCACGCACCTGGGGCCTTTTAGGCTTGTTTACAATTATCATGGAATAACTCAAAAAAATACTTTTCAAAGTTTATTGCAAAGTAAGGATGCATTCCCACTAGCGCTGGGGTCCGCCAGGGGGGATCCGTAATGGATCTGACCTCCTGGTGACCCCAGCTTAGGCTGGCGGAATCCTGCCATTCCGACAGCCTTAGCTGGAGTTACCAGGAGGTCAGATCCATTATGTATCCCCTTCTGGCGAACCCCAGCGCTACTGGGAACACAGCCAAAGATGTGTATATTTCAAAACAGAATTATGTGCATAAAACAAAAAAGTAAGTAATCGGGCACACGAAATATAGGCATTCTATATACAATTTTTTTATGAAAACATTTTTTGGTTGTAGCAAACTTGGTGCAGGAATATTTATTTGTAACTTTACATATTCCCACGACAATTCTCGCATATTATTTTTTTGGCTGAATGTTCCTTGCATACATTTTGTCCGCAAGTAGAACAGAAACACTCCGATTTTCTTTCCTTCTTTGCTGGACAAATATAGCAGCGCTTTCTTTTTTTTCCTCTTTGCTCTGGATGTTCCAGAAAGCGTATTCCACATCGGATCATTGCCTCTGTAGTTTGCCTTGATAAACATATCATGCTGCTTCTCTCCATCATAGTGTAAACCGAGTACAGGCCTAAAAGGCCCCAGGTGCGTGAATATGGGGTAGTCCCGAAAAAAGGTTGTTATACCGAAAGGTCTGTAACATAAAAATATATGAATAACTGGAAATTACTAACAACTATATACCTGAGGATTACCTAGATTTTCAAAATTCAAACTAAAGTACTTTTACAGAAAATAGAAAACAAGTAACCTGGCAGGCCTGCGAGGCCCCAGGTATACGTTCTAGGGTTAATAGTTTATACTCTGTTAAATTAAAAAAAAAAAACAATGTTCACCAAAAGAACTTGAAACTGTCACAAGTAAATTTAATTTTAAATTTCCTGAATATCAACTAATGAAAATCAAATATTGCCTTTCAGTTATTGTTCAACAGAAAAAATCAACTAATTAAAACAGCCTGGAATAAATGATGATACCCCTACAAAAGAGTAAAAATAATTTGATCAAAGGGACATGATAAACTAACATTTGTCCAGAAATTAGCATCACAAGTTTCTACAAACTTGTAATCAGTCAGGCTGAAAAGTAGTCACTGTGCTATGAGACCATCTCTCAAAAGGTTGATGTTTTTGTTACTACAGTTGCGCATATTATTCAGACATTTAAGGTCTAAAGAACTGTAGACAACCTCTGAGGCAAGGCAAAAAGTGAAAATTGATGACATATAAAGGACACAGGTAATACAAATGGTAACCAAAGCACACAACACCTTGAAAAGATTAAGGTACATCAGTGACAGATAGCACCAAACATTGCTGTCTTGGCCAAAGTGGTCTTCAGGGATCACTGATAAGGAGGAAACCACTGTTAAAAGCAAATCATAAAACAATTGGTATTTACCAAAATGAATTTTCACAAGCCACAAAACTTTTGGAACAATGTCCTTTGGACTGATGAGACAAAACTGGAGCTTTTTGGCAAGTTGCATTAGCTCTCTATATTCTTAATTTTTGCATTTGTAAACAAAGAAAATGTGTATCTACTATGAAACATTAAGAAGACACAATCATTTTTTGGGGCTTCTTTGTATCTCTCCCAGGGTGTCTTGAATCTGTGCACGGTACAATGAAATTTCAATGCTATCAAGGCATTGTGGAGTCAGAGTAGAGTCACAGATCAAGGGTCCTCCAATAGCTAAAAACACCCAACAATGGCTTAATGCAAAGCACTGAACTATTCTAAAGTGACCTTTTATTAGTCACTAGCTGTAGTACCCGGCTACGCCCGGGTTAATAAATAACTGCTGTTAGCTATAGCAAAATAGAATTTGAATATGACATATTAATGACCTGTAGGAAAATAGAAGCTGAGCTGTGATTGGTTGCTATAGGCAGCCTGATAAATCTGCAGCCAACAGTAAACCCTCCCCCCGGCCAGGCAGTATATGTTACCTCACACATAGACATAATAGACAGCTCATGTGACTGACATCTGCCTTAATTCTCTATATGGCACGTGTTGCACTTTGGCTGTTTTTAATCAAATGTTTATTTTTGGAAATTAAAGATGCCAGACGTATGAGGCGAGTTGTGTGAGGCGATTTGTGCATATCTGAGTCTGTCTGTGTGGTGTGTGTGTCCCTGGGGTGTGTGTCCCTGGGGTGTGTGTGTGTCCCAGTGGTGTGCGTGTGTCCCTGTGGGGGGGACCCTGTGGTGTGTGTCCTTTTGGGGGAGGGGTGTCCCTGTGGTGTGTGTCCTTGTGGGGGTGGGGTGTATCTGTGGTGTGTGTCCATTCCTATGGGGTCTGTGTGTTCCTGTGGGGGGTGTGTGTCTCTGTGTCCCTGTGGGGTATGTATGTGTGTATGTCCCTGTGGTGTGTGTGTCCCTGTGGGGTGAGTGCATGTGTCCCTATAGGGTGTGTATGTGTCCCTGTGGGGGGGGATTGTCTGTGTGGTGTGTGTCTCTGTGTTGTGTGTGTCTCTTTGTGGTGTGTGTGTTTGTGTTCGGGTGCATGGTGAGTATCCAATGTTAGGGCTCCACCTTAGCTGTTACTCTTTGTGTGCATGTGGTGTGTATACATGTCCCCGTGCGTGGTGAATATTCCATGTCAGGGCCCCACCTTAGAGACTATATGCTGGTATATGCTGTTAGGGCCACGTCACACGGTTCAATTTACTGAACGATATTGTTAGCGATCACATGCACGCGCCATCGCTAATAATATCGTTCACATCGTTGGTGAGCTGTTCCACAGGCAGACTCACCAGCGATGTAGACCAGTGAGATCACTGGTAACCTTGGTACACATCGGGTTACTAGGTGCCGCGCGGCGCTTAGTAACCCAATGTTTACCATGGATATGAACTCCCAGCATAGGCTGCGAGGCGCTGGGAGCTCGTTCATCGTTGCTCTGCCGGTGTCACACGCAGCGATGCTGCGTGTCCACTGGCCACCCAACGATAGATTTGTGAACATGTTCACAAATCTGCAATCAAACAATTTTTCAAAGAAATATCGCTTGGTTACACGCAGCGACGCACAAACGATATCACTTAAGCGATCAAAAAAGTAGATCGCTTAAACGATATTGTTCAGTAAATTGATGCGTGTGACGTGGCCCTTAAGGTACCGTCACACGTAACGATATCGTTGCCGATATCTTTCAAAAGTCACGTGTTTTGTGACACTTGAACGATGTTGAAACGACATCATTGAGTGTGACACTACAAACGATGAACGATCAGTCGGCTGATCGTTCATCGTTTGATTTGAGGTCCTGTCCTCAAATCAATCGTTGGTCGGCCAGTGGACACGCAGCATCGCTGCGTGTGACACCGGCAGACAACCGATAAGCCAGCTCCCAGCGCCTCTCACAAGCGCTGGGAGCTGGTATCCAAGGTAAACTGCGGGTATCTAGGCAGCGCGCGCTGCCTAGATACCCGATGTGTACCTTAGTTACCAGCCTCCTCCACTCACCGGCTGGTATCTAAGGTACACAGCGGGTAACTAGGGACCTTGGAGACCAGCCTGCTCCCACTTACCGCAGGCTGGCAGTGGGAATAAGACATCGTGGAAACGATATTTAAATCGTTTCCATGATGTCTCTGGTCTATTGATGGCTGGTGAGTCTGTCTGTGTGACAGCTCACCAGCGATCTGTACAATATTGTTAGCGATCGCGCGTGTATGTGATCACTAACAATATCGTTCATAAAATTGACCCGTGTGACGGCACCCTTAGTCTTTGGTGCTATCATTAAGCCCCTCTCATTCACAACTGTCAACTGGTAACTGTCACTTTCTCTGCATTATGTAGATAAGGCCAAAATTGTTTGGTGAATTGGAACGTGCGGGGTTAAAATTTCGCCTCACAACATAGCCTATGACGCTCTCGGGTCCAGACGTGTGACTGTGCAAAATTTTGTGGCTGTAGTTGCGACGGTGTAGATGCCAATCCCTGATATACATACATACACACATACATACACACATTCAGCTTTATATATTAGATATTTAAATCGTTTCCATGATGTCTCTGGTCTATTGATCGCTGGTGAGTCTGTCTGTGTGACAGCTCACCAGCGATCTGTACGATATTGTTAGCGATCGCGCGTGTATGTGATCACTAACAATATCGTTCATAAAATTGACCCGTGTGACGGCACCCTTAGTCTTTGGTGCTATCATTAAGCCCCTCTCATTCACAACTGTCAACTGGTAACTGTCACTTTCTCTGCATTATGTAGATAAGGCCAAAATTGTTTGGTGAATTGGAACGTGCGGGGTTAAAATTTCGCCTCACAACATAACCTATGACGCTCTCGGGGTCCAGACGTGTGACTGTGCAAAATTTTGTGGCTGTAGTTGCGACGGTGTAGATGCCAATCCCTGATATACATACACACATACACACATACATACATACACACATTCAGCTTTATATATTAGACTAGCTGGGTGCCCGATGCACATGCATCGGGATTCTAGAAGAGCGAGTCTCTGACTCGCAATGGCCGCTTCGCGGCCAATGCTTCGCGCTGCTAAGGCGACTCGCCATGCCCGCTGGGCGGGCATAGCGAGTCGCCTTAGAACTGATCGCAATGGCCGCTGCGCGGCCAATGCTTCGGGCGTATCCACATGACCACGCTGACTCGCAGCGCGAGCGGACTCAGAAGGGGCAAAAAACCCATTCGCAATTATATAATAGATGTTCTAAATTCTTGTGAACATTTGTGGAAAGAGCTGAAATATGCAGTTTTTAAAAAGCACACTTCCAGCCTAAGGATATGTTCACACAAGGCATTTTTGTTTTTTTCCATTGGTTTTATGTAAATACATGCTAATAAAAAGCAGTTTTTTACAGTACCAGAAAAACCTATGAGATTCCACAAATCTCATGCACACACACATCTGCTTATTTTCCCTGACTGAAGTAGCAAACAGATGCGTTTTTAAAAGAAGCAGCAGGTCATTTTGTGTAGTGTTTTTGCTGTGTTTCAGTATTGCAAGCAATGAAGATTGCAAAAATGCACAGCTGCATTTTTGGCTAAATTTTTTGGTGCATCTGCTGCAATTTTGCAGCAAAAAGGCAGCTTTTTAACTGTCAAGAGATCAGGTTTTGCTGCAGAAAAGCGCCCTGTGTGAACATATCCTAAGGCTGGTTTCACACTTGCGCTCCCCACCGCTGCGTCTTGCGGTGGGGAAGCGCAAGCTAAGTGTAGACACCGCGCGCCCCTATGTTTATCATAGGGACGCACGGTGATGCAATCGGCTGCGCATTGCCATGCGCACCCATTCACTTCCCTGTGTGATTTGTATGCATGCAGATGCTTGCGTACAAATCACACATTGTCATCCGCATGCGTACAAATCATATACTGAAGTCTATCACTGTGCATGGTCATGCGCAGGCTAGCGCATCACCGTGAGTCCCCATGATACGCTGTGGCGGGGAGCGCAAGTGTGAAACTAACCTAAGACAGTTGGAGCATTTTTCACAGATGGAAAGGGCTAAAATATCTGTGGAACGGGGCAGAAGGCCATTGAGAGTTACAGAAAACATTACTTTGCTGTGATTGCCTCAAAAGCTTGTGCAACAAAGTATCATTTTTGTCCAGGCCATTTTTTTTAGTTTTTTTTTTTCTATTGAACTACAATTTATAAGCAATATCTGATTTATCTGATTTTCATCAGTAAATATAAATTGAAAACCTTTTTTTGCTAGTTTTAAGTAAGTTAATTGACCATTGTGGCATTTTCATACTTTAAGGCCGGGGTTCAGCTTGCAAATTTAAGCCGGGGTTCCATTCACATCGCATCATCTGGCACGGGATGGGAACAAGCACGAGTCTCTCACAAGTGGAACCCTGGCCTAAAGAAGAATATTAATAATTTTATCCATATGTGTACACTGTGCACCTATATTTTATTAAGTTGTGTAAGCTGTAAAGTAAACATTATTTATTAGGGTACCGCCACACCAGGTGACATCGCCGGAGATATCGCCGGTGATGCACGGGAGCAAGCATATTTTTGGCACCCCGCCAGTGTCGCCGTCGCATGTTTAAATGCGGCGATACCTCTGGCGACGCTTTGGCGATGTTACAGGCGACATCGCCGTTGGGGTGTCTACAAACCCCTGCGGCGATCCTGTAACATGGGAGCCTATGGCTCCCTTCGCCTGTCACATTGTCAATCGCCATGTTATATGGGGCCATGTATACACATTGCCTGAGAGTGGTCGCCCGGTTTCAGAGCAGTGCTGCGAAACCAGGCGACCACTCTCAGACGATTTTTTGGCAAATTATCGCCGCTTTACACTGGGCAACTCACCGGCACTGTCGCCGGCAACAGGCCTTGCCCCTGCGTCGCCAGTGAAATCGCCGCCGATGTCTCCAGGTGTGACGGTACACTTATGGCCACTTTACACGCGGCTACATTTCTAGATATCCACAGGTAACTTACTGGCTGCAGTGAAATCATGGAGACATGGTTCTATCTTGTTGCTGTGTACAAATGGAATAATGTCTCCATGATTTCACTGCATCCAGTAAGTTACCTGTGGATAAGCTAGAAATGTAGCCGCGTGTAAAGTGGCCATAAGAGATGAGCAGATCAATCTGCATAGGATTGAGTTTGAGAAGAATTTCCTGAAATTTGTAGTTTTACAGGAATTCGAATATTTCATGATTTGATTCACAAAAAAAGTCAGAATTTTCAATATTGCTCAAGCATCAGAGAGCAGGCTAATATCTGGTGCCCACACTTCCAATGACACCCAGTCTGCACTACTGCGATGTAATTGTGGGCTGCCATTGGTAATCATGGCACCCGGTGATCAAATAATGACCTGCAGGTCTGCCAACTGCAGTGGCCTATTAGATCATACCAGGAGTGTGGGTGAGTGCCTCCATAAGCACAAGCTGGGCATAATGTACCAGCCATTACAAGGTATAAGCACTACAATGTACTGACCTGACATTACTATGAATAGAGACAAAAACGTCATATGGCAATTTGCACTCAGCAACATCCATTGCTACTTGTTTCTGGAAAACACCAGTGAAGTCAAAATCATCACTACACGTGTAGTACCATCATTTTTTGTCCAGGTCATTTTCACTAAGTTTTTTCTGTTGAACCACAATTTGAAAGCAATATCCTATTTTCAATTGATATACAGTAAATTTAAATTGAAAATTACTTTTGTCAGTTTCAAGTAATTTCACTGACCATTGTGGAATTTATGGTATTTATATAGCACCATTAATTCCATGGTGCTGTACATGAGAAGGCGTTACATACAAAATTATAGATCTGGTTTACAGTAAACAAATTAACAATGACACACTGAGGAGAGAGGACCCTATCCTTGTGGGCTTACATTCTACAGGGCAATGGGGAGGAAACAGTAGGTCCGGGTTGCAGCAGATCTGGTGGTGGAGAGGTGGTAGCTCCAGTGGCGGTGGGGCAGCAGTTCCGGAGGCGGTGGAGCGGCGGCTCAGTCATTGCAGGCTGTAAGCTTTCCTGAAGAGATAGGTTTTCAAGTTCTGTCTGAAGGATCCGAGTGTGGTGGATAATCTGACGTTTTGGGGCGCAGAATTCCAGAGGATGGGGGATATTCGGGAGAAATCTTGGAGGCGGTTGTGTGAGGAACGGATAAGTGTGGAGGAAAGGAGGAGGTCTTGGGAGGATCAAAGGTTACATGAGGGAAGATAGTGTAAGATTAGTTCAGAGATATAGGGAGGAGACAGTTTATGGATGGCTTTGTAGGTCAGTGTTAGTAGCTTGAACTGGATTTGTTGGTGAATTGGGAGTCAGTGGAGGGATTTGTAGAGGGGAGAAACAGGGGAGTAGCAAGGAAAGAGGTGGATTAGTCGGGCAGCAGAGTTGAGGACAGACTGTAGAGGTGCAAGACTGTTAGCAGGGAGGCCGCAGAGGAGAATGTTGCAGTAGTCAAGGCGGGAGATGATGAGGGTATGTACAAGAATTTTAGTAGATTGAGGGCTGAGGAACGGACGGATTCTGGAAATATTCTTGAGCTGCAGGCGACAGGGGGTGGTGAGAGTTTCGATGTGTGGTTTGAAGGATAGGGCAGAGTCAAGAGTTACTCCAAGGCAGCAAATTTGAGGGGTGGGAGAGAGCATAATGCCACTTACCATAATAGATAGATCAGGTGGTGAAGATGAAAGATGGGATGGAGGAAAGATGATGAGTTCGGTTTTGTCTACGTTGAGTTTTAGGTAGCGAGAGGAGAAGAAGGAGGATATGGCTGACAGACACTCCGGGATTCTGGACAGCAGAGAGTTTACATCTGGACCAGAGAGGTAGATTTGAGTGTCATCAGCGTACAGGTGGTACTGGAAGCCATGGGACTGTATGAGTTGTCCTAGGCCAAGGGTATAGATGCAGAAAAGTAGAGGACCCAGGACAGAGCCTTGTGGGACCCCAGCAGAGAGAGGGCAGGATGAGGAGGTAGTGTGGGAGTGGGAAACGCAAAATGTGTGGTTTGCAAGGTATGAGGCAACCCAGGACAGGGCAAGGTCTTTGATGCCAAGGGAAGAAAGAATCTGAAGTAGGAGGGAGTGGTCGACTGTGTCAAAGGCAGAGGACAGGTCGAGAAGGAGGAGGATGGAGAATTGTCTGTTAGCTTTGGCTGTGAGTAAGTCGCTGGTAATTTTGGTTAGGGCAGTTTTGGTGGAGTGGTGGGGCCGGAAACCAGATTGTAGATTGTTAAGGAGAGAGTTAGATGAGAGGTGGGAGGAAAGTTGAGCATGGACGTGTTGCTCAAGGAGTTTGGAAGCAAACGGGAGCAGCGATATGAGGCGGTAGCTCGTCTTAGCAGTCGGGTCTAGGTTTGGCTTTTTGAGGATGGGCGTGATGGTGGCATGTTTGAAAGTCAAGGGGAAGGTCCCAAGAAATAGAGATAGATTGAAGAGGTGGGTTAGGGCTGGGATGAGCATGTTAGTGAAGTTGGGGAGGAGGTGGGAAGGGATGGGGTCAAGTGCACAGGTGGGGAGGTATGATTTGGATAGGAGACGAGTAAGTTCTCCTTCAGTGATGTTGGAGAGGGAGGTTATGAGGGAAGGGCAGAGGTCTGGTATATGGAGTAGTTGGGATGGTGGAACGATAAAGGTTTGCCTTGTTTGGTCAATCTTATTTTTGAAGTATGCAGCGAAGTCCTCAGCAGAGATGAGGGAGGTCGGAGGGGGAAGTGATGGGCAGAGGAGAGAGTTAAAAGTGCTGAACAGTTGTTTGGGGTTGTAGGATAAGGAAGATATAAGGTTTGTGAAGTAGGTCTGTTTAGCAGAGGTGAGGGCTGATTTGAAGGCAAGTGTAGCTTGTTTGAAAGTTGTGAAGTTGTCTGGCAGGCATGTTTTCTTCCAACGCTGCTCCGCAGCCCTGGACACTTGTTGGGGTTTTTTGGTGAGATTGTTGTGCCAGGGTTGCCTATTGAGTCGTCGCCTCTTGTGATGAACGAGAGGGGCGACTGAGTCTATGGCTGATGTGAGGGTGGCATTGTAGAAAGCAGTGGCACTGTCTGTGTCATGGAGTGAAGATATAGATGACAGGGGGAGAAGAGAGTCGGAGAGTCTGTTAATGTCCAGGTGTGCGAGATTTCTGCGAGGATGAGCTAGTGGCTGGATATGGGGGACTGGTGAGGAGGACAAGAATGAGAAGGTGAGTAGATGGTGGTCAGACAGGAGGGAGGGGGAGGTTGTGAGATTAGATAGGGAACAGAGGCGGGTGAAGATGAGGTCTAGTGTATGTCCATCTGTGTGGGTGGCTGTGGAGGACCACTGAGTAAGTCCAAATGAGGTAAGAGAAAGGAGTTTGGAGGCCGCTGGCTGGCGGGTGTCAGTTGCGATGTTAAAGTCACCCATGATGATGGTGGGAATGTCAGCAGAGAGAAAGTGAAGAAGCCAGATGGAGAATTGGTCAAAGAAGGTGGTGGCAAAGCCCGGAGGTTGGTATATGATGGCCATTTGAAGATTGGAGGGAGAGTAGATACGGACAGAGTGAACTTCGAAAGAAGGGTGGATAAGGGGGCGTGGGAGTTGGATTGGGTTGTTTATATGTACACTGTACAATGTGTATCTATACTTTATTCAGTTGTGTAAGCTGTAAAGTAAAAATGACGTATTAGAGATAAGCGGATCGAGTTTGAGAAGAACTTCCTGAAATTTGTGGTTTCACTTGAATTCAAACATGTTGAGATTCGATTCGCGATTCGCATAAAAAACTTGCCCATTGGCATTATCTATATTGCTAAAGAGAGATGCTAATGTAATTTTGCCTTGCTAAGCGAGGATCCCCATAACTCCACGCAGATATGACAACTTATGGATTGTCATAAATTGTACAGTGGTGGTCAGTACCTGGGCCATCACTCACATATAGTGTTAATATGGTCACTACAGCCCTAGATTAATTTATTGAGAGGTGTAGTTTGTAAAATTGGGTCATTTATTGGGGGGTTATGCTGTTCTGTCACCTCAAGACCTATGACAATGTCACACAGTATGCATAAAACTAAACAGTAAAATCTGAACTATCATATGGCGTTCCTTCTTTTTTTGAGCTTTTCATTTTACCTGAAAAGTAGTTGCTGATAACGTAGGGTATTGGCGCACTCAGGACAAATTACACAACAAAATGTAGAGTTCATTTTTTCCTGTTAGCCCTTATAAAAATAAAAATGTGGGGCTAAAACAACATTTCAGTGGTCAAAGTCAAAATGTAATTACTCTTATTTTGCCACCAAATGCTATGACATTCTGTAAGCACATGTGGTGTCAACATGACCACTGCATCCCTAGATGAATTCATTGAGGGTTGTAGTTTATTAAATGGGGTAACATGATGGGAGGGTCTGCTTTTCTAGCATATCAGAGGCTCTGCTAAAGTGACATGGCACTCTCAAACCATTCCAGCAAAATCTGCCCTCCAATATAGCACCTTTTCCCTTGTGAGCTCTTTCTACATTGTGCCTCAAAAGTAGTTTTCAACCACATATGGGGTATTGGCGAACTCAAGAGAAATTGTCTAACAAATTGTAGTTTTTGTTTTCTCCTATTTCCTAAATTGAAAATTACAATCTTCAGACCACAACATATTAATGGGAAAAAAATGAAATGTATTCTTTTACTCGGCCCTATGTTATACAATTCTGTGAATCAACTGAAAGTTGAAAATGCTCACTACACCCTTAGATGAATTCCTTGAGAGGTGTAGTTTCCAAAAAGGGGTCACCTGTGGGGTTTCTGTTGTTTTGGCATGTCAGAGGCTCTTGGATGTGGCATGACATCCACAATCTGTCCCAGCCAAAATGGTGCTCTAAAATTCAAATAGTGCTCCTTTCCTTCCGAACCCTGCCATGTGCCCAAGAAGCTGTATTCCACAACATATAGGGTATCAGTGAAATCAAAAGAAGTTGCACAACATATTGTGTGGCCATTTTTCCCTGTTACCCTTGTGAAAATGAACAATTTAGGGCTAAAGCAACATTGCAAATGTATTTTGTCATTTTCGCAGCTCAGTGTTATAAAATTCTGTGAAAATTGCACACCAAAACTCAAATGGTGCTCCTAAAGAGTCCTGCCATGCGCCCAAACAGTAGTTTTCCTCCACATATGGGGTATCTGTGTACTCAGGAGAAATTGCACAACAAATTGTATGATCCATTTTCTCCTGTTACCTTTGTGAGAAAAAAAAATTGGGGGTTAAAGTAACATTTTTGTGGGATGAATTAAAATGCTCCTTCTTCTTTCCTTCACTGTAGCTTTAATTCCTGTAAATTCCTGTGATTTTCAGCACTTTGAGGGAAGCAGTACTTTAAAATGGTATCACATTTGGATATTCTCTGTCACATAGACTCTTCAAAGTCATAAGCCATGCTTATGGTGGAAAACCTAGTCTGCTTGAAGGTGAAAAAGTCACCACCAGTCATGCAGAATACTCACTCTGATATTATATGGGAGGCTGAACATGAAAGTAGCAAACCAGACTAGTTCATGCCTCTATTGCTAAATTAGCCACTTCCAGAAAATGCTCTGTGGCTCTGAACGAGCAAATTATGGTAATTTAAAATTATTTTTATTTATACTTATCTATAATATAAAACCCGAAGGCACTTCCGGAAAACTCGAAGGTTACTTCCGTGATGGCCTCCGGACCATGGTGGTGACGTCACCAGTGCGGGGTAGCCGGCGGCGCCCGGCTACAGGCACTGGGGGAGGAACGTTCCGCTCTCGAAAGTTCCGCCCTTCGTCCGTGCGCCTACAGGAACCCGAAGTTCCGGCCAGGAACGTTCCGCTTTCGGAAGTTCCGGCCAGGAACGTTCCCGTCTGTCCCGGCGCCCCCTCTCTCCTCTGGCCCAGTCCTCCCGCTCCAGTCTCTGCCCTCCACCCTCTCCCCTCCAGCCTCTGCCCTCCAGCCTCTGCCCTCCAGCTCTCCGCTCCAGCCTCTCCCCTCCAGCCTCTCCCCTCCAGCCTCTCCCCTCCAGTCTCTGCCCTCCAGCCTCTGTCCTCCAGCCTCTCCCCTCCAGCCTCACCCCTCCAACCTCTCCCCTCCAGCCTCTCCCCTCCAGCCTCTGCCCTCCAGCCTCTCCCTCCAGCCTCTCCCTCCAGCCTCTGCCCTCCAGCCTCTGCCCTCTAGCCTCTGCCCTCCAGCCTCTCCCCTCCAGCTCAGCCTCCAGCCTCTCCCCCCCCCAGCCTCTCCCTCCAGCCTCTGCACTCCAGCCTCTGCCCTCCAGCCTCTGCCCTCCAGCCTCTCCCCTCCAGCATCTCCCCTCCAGCCTCTGCCCTCCAGCCTTTCCCCTCCAGCCTCCCCCCTCCAGCCTCTCCACTCCAGCCTCTGCCCTCCAGCCTCTGCCCTCCAGCCTCTCCCCTCCAGCCACTCCCCTCCAGCCTTCTCTGTCCTCTGCCCTCCAGCCTTCCCTGTCCTCTGCCCTCCAGCCTCCCCTGTCCTCTGCCCTCCAGCCTCCCCTGTCCTCTGCCCTCCTCACCCCTCCAGCCTCCCCTCTCCTCACCCCTCCTCACCCCTCCAGCCTCCGCTCTCCTCACCCCTCCTCACCCCTCCAGCCTCCACTCTCCTCACCCCTCCTCACCCTCCAGCCGCCATTCTCCTCACCCCTCCAGCCTCCGCTCTCCTCACCCCTCCAGCCTCCGCTCTCCTCACCCCTCCATATGCAATGTACAGTATGTGTATATATGTGTGTATGTAGGCACTTCTGTCACTTTGTCCACACTTCCCTCACTTTGTCCGCACTTCCCTCACTTTGTACACACACACTCCGCTATACTTACCACCGGCCCTGCGTCCGCTGCCTGGATCCTCAGTCGACATGTCGCCGCCCCGAACTACTGGATCCAATATAGCGTCCAAGATGTCTCGCCAAACTACCCGGACGACATGTTGGATCCAGTCGTCCGGGGGCGGCGACATGTCGACTCAGGATCCAGGCGGCGGGGAAGACGCAGGGTCGGTGGTAGGTATAGCGGAGTGTGTGTATGTGTGTGCTGACCACTCTGCCCACGGCGCTGCGCTGACCACTCTGCCCATGGTGCTGCGCTGACCACTCTGCCCACGGTGCTGCGCTGACCACTCTGCCCACGGCGCTGCACTGACCACTCTGCCCACGGCGATGCGCTGACCACTCTGCCCACGGAGCTGCGCTGACCAATCTCACCGCACTCACTGCTAACCACTGAGCCACCACACTCACTGCTAACCACTGAGCCACCGCACTCACTGCTAACCACTGAGCCACCGCGCAGTGCTAACCACTGAGCCACCGCGCAGTGCTAACCACTGAGCCACCGCGCAGTGCTAACCACTGAGCCACCATATACTCTGCTACCCACTGAGCCACCTGTATACACACAATTAATTTCACCACACTCCCCTAACTATTAGTAAATAAACTATATATGGATTCTAGACTACCCGATTCTTTAGAATCGGGCCGCCATCTAGTTTAAAATAAATAACAAGTTATAATAATAGACACAAAAATAATCAAGATTGATGAGGAAAAGCAAGGACACCAATTAATATATGGTATATGGACAACAATGAATATAAAAAAGTGCTATAAGTGCATAAATATGACAGAATAGATGTTTACTGCAAACATGGGCATTAGGCTGAAGGCACACTGGCGCAAAACTCGTGCGAGTGTAATGCGTGAATAAATCGCATTGCACTCGGACCTGTATCTTTAAATGATACAGGTCGATACAGGTCACATCAATGCGATTTTCACGCATTACACTCGCTTTGTGGGGGCAATGCGAGTGCAATCGCAGCATGCTGCGATTACACGCGATTCCCTCACGCAAGGGGCCAGTAAAAGTATATGGGTGCGAGTCAAACTCGCACACACACAGCACACAGTGCGATACTCGCACCGTGTGCTGTTAAATTCTCGTTACCGGTTTCCCGGTACAGTAATTAATCATCTTGCACCTCTGTGTCAGCGGTGCAAGATGATTATGATAAACCCAGCTGCTGGGCACCTCTTTTAAATTTTAGGGGGTTAAACTGCATATGCAGCATCTGTGTGGCATATGAGTATAGATGCTGCATATGCGGTAATGTACCCCAGTAATAAAGGGTTAATATCAGGGGTGCACCAAGCCCCTCTGCTGCCTGAGCCACAAGGTGATGACCGGGGGGTGGGGGGAGCTGTCAGAGCCCGGCACCGCCGCCCCTGCTGCAGCTGCGGGTGAGGAGCTGGGGGGGGTTGTTGCTTTCAGAGCACACCACCGGCCCTGCTGCAGCCACGTGTGAGGACTGGGGGGATGTGCTGTCAGAGCACAGCACCGCCGCCCCTGCATCAGGTCTTACCTGCCCCTTGACAGGGATATGGCGCCGCCCCCTTCTCCACAGCCGCTCCCCCTGCCAGATTGCCGCCTGAGTGAAAGGGCTCACACTGTCCAATGGACGGTGCGGCCCTGGTTAATATTTGCCAAATAACTTGTCGTCATGTATCTAGGGAGTGACCACCATCCCTAGAGACATGGTGCCTAAATTCATTGGTGGTTCAGGGGTTAATGGCTTAAATTTCTGATTTGCCGGCATTTGTCGGTTTTTTGTAATGAAGTCAAAAAGCCGGCGACTCCTGCTGTCAGCGCGCGTTATGCTACGCAATTTGCGTAAGCACAGTGCTGGGCAGCGTTCTCTATGAGGAGCTGTCTCAGCTACTTACGCAAATTGCGTAGTGAAGCCGCCGCTATCCATGGTGCTGAGGATGTCAGCATCACTTCCACGGCCAGCGTGCCGGAGTTTCAATGACAGCATCACAATCACGCACCACACGCGCACTCACATCTCACAATCGCAGCACACGCACATACATACAAACAGCCACACTCACCACTCGCACCACACACACCCAAAACACGCATCACACTCTCATCACTGTAGTGCATCAAACACGCTACGTGTTTGATGCACGATAGTGTGCCTCCAGCCTTATGCAGATACTATTGACAGCTAATTAATTTAGTTCATGCCACTGTTGACCTAGACCTCCATGGAATTAGGGCTCAGGATAGCTGCCTGAGAAAGGAAACAGTCTAGGTATCACTGAACCTGGTTTGCACAGGTGGGGTGAAACTTGGATCTTTGGGGATCACAGAAAGGTCTCATGGTCAGTTGTGCAGTCAGAAGGCAACTCTTTTGCAGAGTTGGTAACACAGATCAAGCTAGAAATAAGCCAATTTAAACTTCTTCTCAGAAGTAAAAAAAACTCACCCCTTTTGTTTTTATAGTGAGGGTTGTGAAGGACTACACAATTTCTTAGCAGCCACTGTAGTCAGTCTTACAGCACTTTGCTAGAAACTCTAATATTTTCTCTGACCCTCCTCCCCCTGGCCCCCAGGGAGCTGACATCAGAAAGAGGGTTTTGTTACACCCTCACACCCAAATTCTCAAGCATGCTGAAATACTAACCATTATATAGATACAGATATTATTTTTCACTCTGTGATACTGGACTTAATGTTACACTGTCATGTCACAGTAGACCACAATAGACTCTTTTGAATAGAGTGATAGTAGCCTTCAGCAACATAACATCAGGGTCAATATTCCCAGAAGACTACCTAGACCACTACTTTAGGAGGAAAAACTAATTTTGCCGTAATAATGCCCTTTTCACTTTCAAATACGTCACATACTTATGTAAAATTACTCTGCTTTTTACACTATTCATGCCAGGGTTGGACTGGTATGAAAAAGCAACCCTGATACTCAAACCCCACTAGGCAACACATACATCCTCAACCCATACAAGGTTTAGCGAATTTTGCTTTACTTGGCCATGCCTCTTACCACTCCCTTAAATTGCATGTTTTAGCTACAAGGTGTAAATGGAGCTGCAGGGTGCATGATTGGCCACAACTCAATTCACAACGGGCACTTTAGAGATTCGGTTCTTGGGTTAATGAGAGTCCCAGTTCTCATAACCCCAACAGTTGGAAAGTTACCCCTATCACAAGAAGAGGGGGTGACTTGAAAACTTGAAACAGTCCTTTTAAACAGGTTGTCCTTGATTAAATTTTGTTTGCCCATAGGACTGCACACATAGAAAATAATAAAAAAATAATAAACCCACCCAGGGCCGGCCTTATGTTGAATGGTGCCCTGTGCGAATTTGCCTTATGGCGCCCCCACGCCATTACTTACTCAGAACACATGAGCATACATGTTTGTACATGATCTATTCATGGTCTTCAAGGAGAGCAGGGAGGGGCGTTGCTATGCTAAGGTCAGAAAAAATCAGGGACCCAAGACCTATATCCCCTCCCACCTGTCATTACCAACCCTCCCATATATAGAGGTGTTACCTGTCATCTTACAGGAGGAGGAGGTGAGCTGTGATATCACCTATTGTGAATGGTGGATCCTGTGTTATCTACTGTATATAGAGGTGTTATCAGTCATTGTACAGGAGGAGGTGAGCTGTGATATCACCTATTGTGAATGGTGGATCCTGTGTTATCTAGTTATATAGAGGTGTTATCAGTCATTGTACAGGAGGAGGTGAGCTGTGATATCACCTATTGTGAATGGTGGATCCTGTGTTATCTACTGTATATAGAGGAGTTATCAGTCATTGTACAGGAGGAGGTGAGCTGTGATATCACCTATTGTGAATGGTGGATCCTGTGTTATCTACTGTATATAGAGGTGTTATCAGTCATTGTACAGGAGGAGGTGAGCTGTGATATCACCTATTGTGAATGGTGGATCCGGTGTTATCTACTGTATACAGAGGTGTTATTAGTCATTGTACAGGAGGAGGTCAGCAGTGATATCACCTATTGTGAATGGTGGATCCTGTGTTATCTACTGTATATAGAGGAGTTATCAGTCATTGTACAGGAGGAGGTGAGCTGTGATATCACCTATTGTGAATGGTGGATCCTGTGTTATCTACTGTATACAGAGGTGTTATTAGTCATTGTACAGGAGGAGGTCAGCAGTGATATCACCTATTGTGAATGGTGGATCCTGTGTTATCTACTGTATACAGAGGTGTTATCAGTCATTGTACAGGAGGAGGTGAGCTGTGATATCATCTATTGTGAATGGTGGATCCTGTGTTATCTACTGTATATAGAGGTGTTATCAGTCATTGTACAGGAGGAGGTGAGCTGTGATATCACCTATTGTGAATAGTGGATCCTGTGTTATCTACTGTATATAGAGGTGTTATCAGTCATTGTACAGGAGGAGGTGAGCTGTGATATCACCTATTGTGAATGGTGGATCCTGTGTTATCTACTGTATATAGAGGTGTTATCAGTTATTGTACAGGAGGAGGAGGTGAGCTGTGATATCACCTATTGTGAATGGTGGATCCTGTGTTATCTACTGTATATAGAGGTGTTATCAGTCATTGTACAGGAGGAGGTGAGCTGTGATATCATCTATTGTGAATGGTGGATCCTGTGTTATCTACTGTATATAGAGGTGTTATCAGTCATTGTACAGGAGGAGGAGGTGAGCTGTGATATCATCTATTGTGAATGGTGGATCCTGTGTTATCCACTGTATATAGAGGTGTTATCAGTCATTGTACAGGAGGAGGAGGTGAGCTGTGATATCACCTATTGTGAATGGTGGATCCTGTGTTATATACTGTATATAGAGGTGTTATCAGTCATTGTACAGGAGGAGGAGAGCTGTGATATCACCTATTGTGAATGGTGGATCCTGTGTTATCTACTGTATATAGAGGTGTTATCAGTCATTGTACAGGAGGAGGAGGTGAGCTGTGATATCATCTATTGTGAATGGTGGATCCTGTGTTATCTACTGTATATAGAGGTGTTATCAGTCATTGTACAGGAGGAGGAGGTGAGCTGTGATATCACCTATTGTGAATGGTGGATCCTGTGTTATATACTGTATATAGAGGTGTTATCAGTCATTGTACAGGAGGAGGAGAGCTGTGATATCACCTATTGTGAATGGTGGATCCTGTGTTATCCACTGTATATAGAGGTGTTATCAGTCATTGTACAGGAGGAGGAGGTGAGCTATGATATCACCTATTGTGAATGGTGGATCCTGTGTTATATACTGTATATAGAGGTGTTATCAGTCATTGTACAGGAGGAGGAGAGCTGTGATATCACCTATTGTGAATGGTGGATCCTGTGTTATCTACTGTATATAGAGGTGTTATCAGTCATTGTACAGGAGGAGGAGGTGAGCTGTGATATCATCTATTGTGAATGGTGGATCCTGTGTTATCTACTGTATATAGAGGTGTTATCAGTCATTGTACAGGAGGAGGTGAGCTGTGATATCACCTATTGTGAATAGTGGATCCTGTGTTATCTACTGTATATAGAGGTGTTATCAGTCATTGTACAGGAGGAGGTGAGCTGTGATATCACCTATTGTGAATGGTGGATCCTGTGTTATCTACTGTATATAGAGGTGTTATCAGTTATTGTACAGGAGGAGGAGGTGAGCTGTGATATCACCTATTGTGAATGGTGGATCCTGTGTTATCTACTGTATATAGAGGTGTTATCAGTCATTGTACAGGAGGAGGTGAGCTGTGATATCATCTATTGTGAATGGTGGATCCTGTGTTATCTACTGTATATAGAGGTGTTATCAGTCATTGTACAGGAGGAGGAGGTGAGCTGTGATATCATCTATTGTGAATGGTGGATCCTGTGTTATCCACTGTATATAGAGGGTGTTATCAGTCATTGTACAGGAGGAGGAGGTGAGCTGTGATATCACCTATTGTGAATGGTGGATCCTGTGTTATATACTGTATATAGAGGTGTTATCAGTCATTGTACAGGAGGAGGAGAGCTGTGATATCACCTATTGTGAATGGTGGATCCTGTGTTATCTACTGTATATAGAGGTGTTATCAGTCATTGTACAGGAGGAGGAGGTGAGCTGTGATATCATCTATTGTGAATGGTGGATCCTGTGTTATCTACTGTATATAGAGGTGTTATCAGTCATTGTACAGGAGGAGGAGGTGAGCTGTGATATCACCTATTGTGAATGGTGGATCCTGTGTTATATACTGTATATAGAGGTGTTATCAGTCATTGTACAGGAGGAGGAGAGCTGTGATATCACCTATTGTGAATGGTGGATCCTGTGTTATCCACTGTATATAGAGGTGTTATCAGTCATTGTACAGGAGGAGGAGGTGAGCTGTGACATCATCTATTGTGAATGGTGGATCCTGTTTTATCTGCTGTATATAGAGGTGTTGATTCTTAAATAATGCAGCATTTCAAATAAGAACATACTCCAAAAGCTTCTGGGGACCGAGACAGATAGGAGAGTAGCAAGAAAGGCTAGTCCCTGGTGAATTCACCCCATTTGCGTGTATACGGAGAGACCGGTCACTCAAGGCAGTCAGCAGGGAGAAGCCTTCAGGGAACAGACTTTCTGACTAGTCTCCAGCAAGATTTGATCCCTGACAGAACCCCCCCCCCCCCATAGTATTCCACATAGTATATTGCACCCCCAAATTCCTCCATATATTATGCACCCCAATAGACCTCCATATAATATAATGCACCCCCATAGTCCTCAATATAGAATAATGCACCACCACAGTCCTACATATAGTATACTAGATGGCGGCCCGATTCTAAAGAATCGGGTAGTCTAGAATCCATATATAGTTTATTTACTAATAGTTAGGGGAGTGCGGTGAAATGAATTGTGTGTATACAGGTGGCTCAGTGGGTAGCAGAGTATACGGTTGCTCAGTGGTTAGCACTGCGCGGTGGCTCAGTGGTTAGCACTGCGCGGTGGCTCAGTGGTTAGCACTGCGCGGTGGCTCAGTGGTTAGCACTGCGCGGTGGCTCAGTGGTTAGCACTGCGCGGTGGCTCAGTGGTTAGCACTGCGCGGTGGCTCAGTGGTTAGCACTGGGCGGTGGCTCAGTGGTTAGCACTGCGCGGTGGCTGAGTGGTTAGCAGTGAGTGCGGTGGCTCAGTGGTTAGCAGTGAGTGCGTGGGCAGAGTGGTCAGCACAGCGCCGTGGGCAGAGTGGTCAGCACAGCGCCGTGGGCAGAGTGGGCAGCGCAGTGCCGTGGGCAGGGTGGTCAGCGGTGGGGGGGACGGACACACACACACACAGACACACACTCCGATATATTTACCACCGTCCCTGCTTCTTCCCTGCCACCTGCGTCTTCCTGAGTCCTCTGTTCTGCCGACATGTCGCCGCACCCAGGACTGGATCCAATATGGCGTCCGGTAACTCTCGGTGGCCCGATTCTAACGCATCGGGTATTTTAGAATATAGAAATAGAGATTGCATGGGGAAGGCGGTGAGGTCTGAATTGGGAGGAACTTTGAAGAAGGAGCGGCCGGTGAAGAACGGCGTGGCAGGGGGGAGGAGGGAGGACAGAACAGCAGGGGGGAGGAGGATGGAGGACAGAGGAGGTAGCGGCGGGGTATGGGAGGATGTAGCAGCACAGGCAGGGGGAGGAAGGAACGGCAGGGGGAGGATGGAGCACAGAGCGGCAGGGGGAGGAGGACGGAGGATGAAGCGGCGGGGTGGGGGAGGATGGAGCAGCACAGGCAGGGGGAGGACAGAGGATGGAGTGGCAGAGGGGAGGAGGACAAAGGAAGGAGGAGGAAGCGTTGCGGTGGGGGAGGATGGAGCGGCACAGGCAGGGGGAGGATGGAGCAGCAGGGGGAGGATGAAGCACAGAGCGGCGGGGGAGGTGGAGGACAGGATGAAGCGGCGGGGTGGGAGAGAACGGAGCAGCATAGGCAGGGGGAGGACAGAGGATAGAGTGGCGGAGGTGAGGAAGGCAAAGGAAGGAGGAGGAAGCGGTGGGGTGGGGGAGGATGGAGTGGCACAGGCAGGGGGAGGACGAAGCGGCATGGGCAGGACGAAGCACAGAGTGGCGGGAGGGAGGAGGGTGTAGGATGAAGCAGCGAGGTGGGGGAGGACGAAGCAGCACGGGCATGGGGAGGACGGGGGATGGAGTGGCGGAGGTGAAGAGAACAAAGGAAGGAGGAGGAAGCGGTGGGGGAGGATGGAGCGGCACAGGCAGGGGGAGGACGGAACGACAGTGGTTAGCACTGCGCGGTGGCTCATTGGTTAGCACTGCGCTGTGGCTCAGTGGTTAGCACTGCGCGTTGGCTCAGTGGTTAGCACTGGGCTGTGGCTCAGTGGTTAGCACTGGGCTGTGGCTCAGTGGTTAGCACTGCGCGGTGGCTCAGTGGTTAGCAGCGAGTGCGGTGGGCAGAGTGGTCAGCGCAGCGGCGCTGTGTGGGCAGGGTGGTCAGTGCAGCGGCGCTGTGTGGGCAGGGTGGTCAGCGCAGCGGCGCTGTGTGGGCAGGGTGGTCAGCGCAGCAGCACGGTGGGCAGGGTGGTCAGCACAGCAGCGCGGTGGGCAGGGTGGTCAGCACAGCAGCGCGGTGGGCAGGGTGGTCAGCACAGCAGCGCGGTGGGCAGGGTGGTCAGCACAGCAGCGCGGTGGGTAGGGTGGTCAGCACAGCAGCGCGGTGGGCAGGGTGGTCAGCACAACAGCGCGGTGGGCAGGGTTGTAAGCGCAGCAGCGTGGTGGGCAGGGTGGTCAGTGCAGCGGGGCTGTGTGGGCAGGGTGGTGAGCGCAGCGGCGCTGTGTGGGCAGGGTGGTCTGCGCAGCGGCGCTGTGTGGGCAGAGTGGTCAGCGCAGCGGCGCTGTGTGGGCAGAGTGGTCAGCGCAGGGCAGAGTGGTCAGCGGTGGGCAGAGTGGTCAGCGGTGGGGCGGACGGACACACACTCCGATATACTTACCACCGTCCCTGCTTCTTCCCTGGCGCCTGCGTCTTCCTGAGTCCCGACATGTCGCTGCACCCAGGACTGGATCCAATATGGCGTCCGGGAACTCTCGCGAGACTTCCCGGACGCCGTATTGGATCCAGTTCTCCAGGGGCGGCGACATGTCAGCAGTGGAGAAGACGGAGGAGAGGTGGTAAGTATAGGCGACTGTGTGTGCGTGTGTTGTGTGTGGGGTGTGTGTATGTGTTAGGGGCTGCCATAAGCGTAGCGGGCTCTATGAGTCCCGGCTCCCGCTTACGGCCGCCATCTTGGCTCACCCTGAGCGGGTGTAGCTCTGCCGGACGTTGGGACAAAGTGACGGATGTGAGGTCACAAATCCTTCCGGCTTTTATATACAAGATTGCACACCCACAGACCTCCATATAGAATAATGCACCCCCACATTTCTCCATATAGAATAATGCACCCACACAGTTCTCTATCTAGAATGCACACCCAAAGTCCTCCATTTAGTATAATGCACGCCACAGTCCTCCGTATAGTATATTGCACACTTAAAGCATGACATATAGTACAATACACCCTCACATTCCTCCATATAGTATAATGCTCCGCTCCGTACACCTCGTACACACACGGCTCTGCTTGGTACACATCGTACACACTTGGCTCCACTCCATACACCTCGTACACATTCGGCTCCGCTCCGTACACTTCGTACACACGCGGCTCTGCTCCATACACCTCGTACACACTCTGCTCCACTCCATACACGTCGTACACACTCGGCTCCACTCCATACACGTCGTACACACTCGGCTCCACTCCATACACCTCGTACACATTCGGCTCCGCTCCATACACCTCGTACACATTCTGCTCCGCTCCATACACCTCGTACACACACGGCTCCGCTCCATACACCTCGTACACATTCGGCTCCGCTCCATACACCTCGTACACACACGGCTCCGCTCCGTACACCTCGTACACACGTGGCTCCGCTCCATACACCTCGTACACACACGGCTCTGCTTGGTACACCTCGTACAAACTCGGCTCCACTCTGGAAACACACGGCTCCGCACACCTCGTGCACGTGGCTCCGCTCCGTACACACGCTACTCTGCTCAGTACACCTCATACACACTCAGCTCCGCTCCGTACACACTCGGCTCCGCTCTGTACACCTCGTGCACACTTGGCTCCGCTGCGTACTCCTCGTGCACACTCGGCTCCGCTCCGTACACCTCGTACACACTCGGCTCCGCTCCGTACACCTCGTACACACTCGGCTCCGCTCCGTACACCTCGTACACACTCGGCTCTGCTCCGTACACCTCGTACACACTCGGCTCTGCTCCGTACACCTCGTACACACTCGGCTCTGCTCCGTACACCTCGTACACACTTGGCTCTGCTCCGTACACCTCGTACACACTCGGCTCTGCTCCGTACACCTCGTACACACTCGGCTCTGCTCCGTACACCTCGTACACACTCGGCTCTGCTCCGTACACCTCGTACACACTCGGCTCTGCTCCGTACACCTCGTACACACTCGGCCCTGCTCCGTACACCTCGTACACACTCGGCTCTGCTCCGTACACCTCGTACACACTCGGCTCTGCTCCGTACACCTCGTACACACTCGGCTCTGCTCCGTACACCTCGTACACACTCGGCTCTGCTCCGTACACCTCGTACACACTCGGCTCTGCTCCGTACACCTCGTACACACTCGGCTCCGCTCTGGAAACACACGGCTCCGCACATAACATACACGTGGCTCAGCTCCGTACACACGTTACTCTGCTCAGTACACCTCATACACACTCAGCTCCACTCTGTACACACGCGGCTCCGCTCTGTACACCTCGTACAGATACAGCTCCGCTCCATACACCTCGTACACATGCGGCTCCACTCTGTACACCTCCTACACACACGGCACTGCTCCATACACCTCGTACACACTCGGCTCCACTCCGTACACCTCCTACACACACGGCATTGCTCCATACACCTCGTACACACGCGGCATTGCTCCGTACACCTCGTGCACATGCGGCATTGCTCGTACACCTCGTACACATGTCTCCGCTCCGTACACCTCATACACACGCGGCTCTGCTCCGTACACCACGTACACACGCAGCTCTGCTACATTCACACTATACATCCCTCTTGATCCCACACAAACTCACCTCATCCATTTCTTCACCTCTTCACTTCCTGCTTGGTGGAAGCTGCCCTGCATACTCGGAGATGCTGATCATGTGATCCCTGACTCCTCCCCTCCATTGACATCATCACAGGTCCTGTAAGCACAGGCCTGTGCAGCTCCACAGGTGGGCTCACACTGCAGGGTGGGGGGGGATAACGCGGCGGCAGCGGCCAGGATTATAGTAGAGAGAGTGGCATCAGCAGGGAGCCCGCGCTACCACCGGGCGCCCCTGCAGATGCCGTCCTCTGTCTACTAGCAGCCGCACAGATCTAGCAAAGCCCCTGGGAGCGGGAGCAGGGCAGCAAATAACAATGACAGCTGTCTCCCTGCGGCGCCCCCTGGAGCGTGGCGCCCTGTGCCGCCGCACGACTCGCACATGCCAAAGGCCGGCCCTGAACCCACCAATACTAAACCTCCTCAAGTCCAATATTGCCTCTCCATCAACAGGATGCAATGTATACATAGTGCCTTGATAAAGTATTCAAACCTTCTGAACATTTCCACATTTTTTCATGTTACAAACTTAAACGTACTGTATTTCATTAAGATTTTGTGATGCTGGCTTTTCGATCGGGGACTGCGTCCAGACTCTACCTGCCCTAAATGCAGAATGGATGATGCGGATATTCTCCACATGCTTTGGACATGTCCCCGTATACAGACCTTTTGGAATATAGTCCTCCATATTATTTACTCGGCTATGGGGCAAAGTATTCCCAGAGATCCGATTTTGAGTGAGTTGGGGTGTGCTAACTTGATTTACGGAGATGAGTACCTTTTGCTAGCTATTACTAGGATGCTATTTGTGGCCCAAAAATTGATAGCTCTTTATTGGATATCAGACAAATCAACTATCCGTAAAGAGTTTATCAATAAAATTAATCTCACTATTTACAGAGAGAAAAATATATACTCCAAGAGGGGGCGGGAGAGTGTCTTTAATAAACTTTGGGAAGGATGGTTGAACTCATCGGGGTTGGTCTCGCCAGACCTGTTGTAGGCTAAGCTGAAACTGTTTTGACCTGTGACATCAAACTGTACTTGAACTTTTATGCATCTGTGCACTGTACTTGCTGCTTAAAGTTCCATGGGACCATGGAGGGTGGGGGGTGAGGTTTTTAGGGGTTTGTTTCTTTTTGTTCAAAAGACCCCTTTTTGATACTGCTTGGCTGTTTGATACTGAAATGAGCTGTATGTGTTGTTCTTATTGATGTTAAAAATCAATAAAAATTATCTGATTAAAAAAAAAGATTTTGTGATGCTGGTTAGTTATTACTCACGGACAAGCCATGCAGAAGGGGATTCAAGAAATCCGGGGTCACATTACAAGAATCTATGTCAAAGACAGAGGGGTAAGACAAAAGATAAACCATGTCAGAAGTCCAAAACAGTAACAAATCGAGACAAGAAGTAAGGCCGGCTTCACACCACGGTTGTCGGGATCCGATTGTGGCCCCATAGTATTCCTATGGGGCCAGATGGCGCCGGATGGCAGTGATTTGCCATCCGGTTTCCTGCTGTCAGGGAGGATCCGGCAGAATTCATTTTTTTCCCCGGACACAAAACCGCAGCTTGCAGCGTTTTTGTGTCCGGGGCAAAAATCTGTGAAAACCGGATATTACCGGATCCTCCCGGATCTGGTGCGATCCCGTGCCCCCTAACATGGGAGTGTATGGGTGCCAGCTCAAGTCGGATCTGGCAGAAAACCGATCCGGCTCCTGGACGCCAGGTGCTAAAGCTCAGTGCCGGCCGGCGCTGAACTTCAGCACCCTAGAGGGCTCCCGGCTGAAATTTCAAGACTGGATAGCAGCAGCCGCGCAGTCCTGATTCCGGCAGAAAACAGGACCGGAGGGCATATATTAACCCTCCAGTTCTGTTTTCTCCAGAGCTGTGAGGCTGTGTCCGGTGCATCCAGCAAAACACCGGACACAGCCTGACACCACAAAACCGTGGTGTGAAGCTGGCCTAAATGAATGGTGAAGGCAAGGTCCAAAGTAAGGCAACAATATATCAGAACAATAAAGTATAAGCAGGGCCGGACTGGCTGTCTGGCAATTCCGGAGATTACCAGAAGGGCCAGTGCCTGCAGTGGGCCACTCAGTCACTCCGTAAGTCTACCCTGAAATATATACTGTGGATATATATATACTAGCTGCAGTACCCAGCTACGCCCGGGTTAATAAATAACTGCTGTTAGCTATAACAAAATAGAATTTGAATATGTCATATTAATGACCTGTAGGAAAATAGAAGCTGAGCTGTGATTGATTGCTATAGGCAGCCTAATAAATCTCCAGCCAACAGTAAACCCTCCCCCTGGCCGGACAGTATATGTTACCTCACACATACACATAATAGACAGCTCATGTGACTGACATCTGCCTTAATTCCCTATATGGCACATGTGTTGCACATTGGCTGTTTTTAATCAGATGTTTATGTTTGGAAAATAAAGATAGCACACGTATGAGGCGAGTTGTGTGAGGTGATTTGTGCACATCTGTGTCTGTCTGTGTGGTGTGTGTGTCCCTGGGGTGTGTATGTGTGTGTTCCTGTGGGATGGGGTCTGTGTGGTGTGTGTCTCTGTTGTGTGTGTCTCTTTGTGGTGTGTGTGTCCCTGTGGGGTGAGTGCATGTGCCCCTATAGGGTGTGTATGTGTGTGTCCCTGTGGGGGGGGTCTGTTTGGTGTGTGTCTCTTTGTGGTATGTGTGTGTGTGTGTCCCTGTGGGGTGAGTGCATGTGTCCCTATAGGGTATGTATGTGTGTGTGCCCCTGTGTGGGGGTCTGTGGTGTGTGTGCGTATCTGTGTTGTGTGTGTCTCTTTGTGGTGTGTGTGTGTGTGTCCCTGTGGGGTGGGTGCATGTGTCCCTATAGGGTGTGTATGTGTGTGTGTGTCCCTGTGGGGGGAGTGTCTGTGTGGGGTGTGTCTGTCTCTGTGTTGTGTGTCCCTTTGTGGTGTGTGTGTGTTCCCTGAGGGGTGAGTGCATGTATCCCTATAGGGTGTGTATGTGTGTGTGTCGCTGTGGGGTGAGTGCATGTGTCCCTATAGGGTGTGTATGTGTGTGTGTCGCTGTGGGGGGGGTCTGTGTGGTGTGTGTCTCTGTTGTGTGTGTCTCTTCGTTGTATGTGTGTGTGTGTCCCTGTGGGGTGAGTGCATGTGTCCCTATAGGGTGTGTATGTGTGTGTGTGTCCCTGTGGGGGGGGGTGTCTGTGTGGGGTGTGTGTGTCTCTGTGTTATGTGTGTCTCTTTGTGGTGTGTGTGTCCCTGTGGGGTGAGTGCATGTGTCCCTATAGGGTGTGTATGTGTGTGTGTGTCCCCTTGTGGGTGAGTGTGTCTCTGTGTTGTGTGTGTCTCTTTGTGGTGTGTGTTTGTTCGGTTGCGTGGTGAGTATCCAATGTTGGGGCTGCACTTTAGCGACTACACACTTGCTGTTACTCTTTGTGTACGTGTGGTGTGTATACATGTCCCCGTGCGTGGTGAATATCTCATGTTGGGGCCCCACCTTAGTGACAATATGCTGGTATGTGCTGTTAGTCTTTGGCGCTATCATTAAGCCCCTCTCATTCACAACTGTCAACTGGTAACTGTCACTTTTTCCCCATTATGTAGATAGGGGCAAAATTGTTTGGTGAACTGGAACGCACAGGGTTAAAATTTCGCCTCACAACATAGCCTATGACGCTCCCGGGGTCCAGACGTGTGACTCGGCAAAATTTTGTGGCTGTAGCTGCGACGGTGTAGATGCCAATCCTGGATATACACAAACACATACACACACACACACACATACACACACACACACACACACACACACATACACACACACACATACACACACATTCAGCCTTATATATTAGACTAGCTGTGAGCCCGATGCAAATGCATCGGGATTCTAGAATGTGCATTAATTTGATTATAGTAGTTATAGCTGGTGTGAGGACTTTTCGGGGGGGTGTGAATAGTTTTTGGGGAGTCCCATACTTTTTTTGGGGGGTCCCATACTTTTTTGGGGGGGGGTCACATACTTTTTTGGGGGGGTCACATACTTTTTTGGGGGGGTCACATACTTTTTTTGGGGGGTCACATACTTTTTTTGGGGGGGGTCACATACTTTTTTTGGGGGGTCACATACTTTTTTTGGGGGGTCACATACTTTTTTGGGGGGGTCAGATACTTTTTTGGGGGGGTCACATACTTTTTTGGGGGGTCACATACTTTTTTTGGGGGGTCACATACTTTTTTGGGGGGGTCACATACTTTTTTGGGGGGGTCACATACTTTTTTTGGGGGGTCACATACTTTTTTGGGGGGGTCACATACTTTTTTGGGGGGTCACATACTTTTTTGGGGGGGTCAGATACTTTTTTGGGGGGGTCACATACTTTTTTGTTTTGTCACATACTTTTTTGGGGGGGTCACATACTTTTTTGGGGGGTCACATACTTTTTTTGGGGGGTCCAATACTTTTTTTGGGGGGTCCAATACTTTTTTTTGGAGGTCACATAGTTTTTTGGGGGGTCACATACTTTTTTGGGGGGGTCACATACTTTTTTTGGGGGGGTCACATACTTTTTTGGGGGGGGTCACATACTTTTTTTGGGGGGTCACATACTTTTTTTGGGGGGTCACATACTTTTTTGGGGGGGTCACATACTTTTTTGGGGGTCACATACTTTTTTGGGGGTCACATACTTTTTTTGGGGGGTCACATACTTTTTTGGGGGGGTCACATACTTTTTTTGGGGGGTCACATACTTTTTTGTTTTGTCACATACTTTTTTGGGGGGGTCACATACTTTTTTGGGGGGTCACATACTTTTTTTTGGGGGGTTCAATACTTTTTTTGGGGGGTCCAATACTTTTTTTTGGAGGTCACATAGTTTTTTGGGGGGTCACATACTTTTTTGGGGGGGTCACATACTTTTTTTGGGGGGTCACATACTTTTTTTGGGGGGGTCACATACTTTTTTGGGGGGGTCACATACTTTTTTTGGGGGTCACATACTTTTTTTGGGGGGGTCACATACTTTTTTTGGGTGGTCACATACTTTTTTTGGGGGGGTCACATACTTTTTTGGGGGGGTCACATACTTTTTTTGGGGGGTCACATACTTTTTTTGGGGGTGCAATACTTTTTTTGGGGGGTCTAATACTTTTGGGTGGGGGGTCCAATACTTTTGGGGGGTCCAATACTTTTTGGGGCGCGTTCAATACTTATTGGGGCTGAGTGCTCGCAATGGCCGCTTATTATTAGCATTAATCTTATTATTATTAGCATTAATAGCATAATTATTAGCATTAATAGCATAATTATTAGCATTATTAGCATTATTATTAGCATTAATAGCATAATTATTAGCATTAATATCATTATTATTAGCAGTAATATAATTATTATTAGATTTTTTTTTTAATTATTATTTTTTGTAATATTTTATAATTTTTAATTTTTTTTTTTATTATTTTTTTTATAATTTTTTAATTATTTTTAAATAATTTTATTATAAAATTTATTATTTATTTTAAGTGAGACACAGTTCTCCTTCTGGTCCGCTAAAAGGGCTGGGCTGATTAGCATATATTTATTTTTTTTATTATTATTTTTATTTAATTTTTTATAATTTTTTTATTATTATTTTTTATTATTTTTTAATTCTTTTTAAATTCTTTTATTTATTATTTAATTTATTATTTATTTTAAGTGAGACACAGTTCTCATTGTGGTCCGCCAAAAGGGCTGAGCTGATTAGCATATATTTATTTTTTTATTATTATTTTTATTTAATTTTTTATTATTTTTTTATTATTATTTTTTATTATTTTTTAATTCTTTTTAAATTCTTTTATTTATTATTTAATTTATTATTTATTTTAAGTGAGACACAGTTCTCATTGTGGTCCGCCAAAAGGGCTGAGCTGATTAGCATATATTTATTTTTTTATTATTATTTTTATTTAATTTTTTATTATTTTTTTATTATTATTTTTTATTATTTTTTAATTCTTTTTAAATTATTTTATTTATTATTTAATTTATTATTTATTTAAAGTGAGACACAGTTCTCATTGTGGTCCGCCAAAAGGGCTGAGCTGATTAGCATATATTTATTTTTTTTATTATTATTTTTATTTAATTTTTTATTATTTTTTTATTATTATTTTTTATTATTTTTTAATTCTTTTTAAATTATTTTATTTATTATTTAATTTATTATTTATTTTAAGTGAGACACAGTTCTCATTGTGGTCCGCCAAAAGGGCTGAGCTGATTAGCATATATTTATTTTTTTATTATTATTTTTATTTAATTTTTTATGATTTTTTTATTATTATTTTTTATTATTTTTTAATTCTTTTTAAATTATTTTATTTATTATTTAATTTATTATTTATTTTAAGTGAGACACAGTTCTCATTGTGGTCCGCCAAAAGGGCTGAGCTGATTAGCATATATTTATTTTTTTTATTATTATTTTAATTTAATTTTTTATTATTTTTTTATTATTATTTTTTATTATTTTTTAATTCTTTTTAAATTATTTTATTTATTATTTAATTTATTATTTATGTTAAGTGAGACAGTTCTCATTCAGGTCCGCTATTTTTCCCATTGACATACATTAGCGGTGTGTTGGCGATTTTATGGCCGGCCACCTGGTTCTATTTGTCGGCCGTAAAATCGCGGACACACCGCTAATACATGTCTATGGGCAGTGAGCCCGATTTCGGATTGGGCGCCGACCAATCAGAATTCGAGCTCAATGAGGGGCTCTTCTGATTGGCTGAGGGCAGTACACAGCGACCAATCAGAAGAGCCGCTCATATCTCATTGAGATACAATGGCGGATTTGTCGTCCATTGTACCAGAATGAGAAGAGAAGAGGACGTCGGAGCTGGAAGAAGACAGAAGATCCCCGGGGCCGGACGAAGAGGACGCCTGGCCGGACGAAGAGGACGCCTGGCCGGACGGACGATCAGATGACTAAGAAGACATGTAATTATGTGCGGACATGGGGGGGGCTGTGTGGACATTAGTGGGGGTCGGCTGTGCGGACATGGGGGGGTTTTTCGGACATTGATGGGGGCGGGCTGTGCGGGCATTGGGGTGGGCTGTGCGGGCATGGGGGTCGGCTGTGCGGGCATGGGGGTCGGCTGTGCGGGCATGGGGGTCGGCTGTGCGGGCATGGGGGTCGGCTGTGCGGACAGGGGGGTGGGCTGTGCGGGCATGGGGGTCGGCTGTGCGGACATGGGGGTGGGCTGTGTGGACATTGATGGGGGCGGGCTGTGCAGACATGGGGGTGGGCTGTGCGGGCATGGGGGTCGGCTGTGCGGGCATGGGGGTCGGCTGTGCGGGCATGGGGGTCGGCTGTGCGGGCATGGGGGTCGTCTGTGCGGACAGGGGGTGGGCTGTGCGGACATTGATATGGGCGGGCTGTGCGGACATTGCTGGGGGTGGGCTGTGCGGACATGGGGTCGGCTGTGCGGGCATGGGGGTCGGCTGTGCGGGCATGGGGGTCGGCTGTGCGGGCATGGGGGTCGGCTGTGCGGGCATGGGGGTCGGCTGTGCGGGCATGGGGGTCGTCTGTGCGGACAGGGGGGTGGGCTGTGCGGACATTGATGTGGGCGGGCTGTGCGGACATTGCTGGGGGTGGGCTGTGCGGACATGGGGGTCGGCTGTGCGGACATGGGGGTCGGCTGTGGGGACATTGATGGGGGCGGGCTGTGCGGACATGGGGGGGGGTGGCGAATTGTGTGTAGCGGGGAGCGGAGGCGGCAATGCCGCCTCGGCTCCATGGTCCCCGGGGAGCGAATTGCGGCTCAGGCAGCGACTCGCAATGGCCTCGCGGCCATTGCTCGCGCTACCTGAGCGGTAAATCGCTAAGGTTGTAGCCGGGGCTGTGGATGGATTTTGGGCCAGCGGCTCGCAATGGCCGCTTCGCGGCCATTGCTCGCCCTGGGCCAGCGACTCGCAATGGCCTCGCGGCCATTGCTCACGCAGCATTGGGCGCTTCGCGCCCAATGTTAAATTCGTATCCACATGACCACGCCGGAAGTAGCGCGCGGAGGGGCGCTTTTCCGATTCGCGATTATATAATAGATATACCTTCTTTTCTACCTATTCATCCAAACACATGGAGGAGGAGAGAAGTCTTGAGGTTGACACAGCCAGTCAGCATCATTGTAAACTGTAGACAGCCACCCAGCAGGAGCAGGCTGAGGCAGGGAGCTTCTACAGACAGCAGTATGGTTACAGCCTTTACTGCAGCCCCTCTCCCCCATTCCGCCTGGTGAGTAGGGTATTTTATGAACTGGGGAGACATTTTAGGTTAAACACGTTAGGATAAATAAACTCCATTTTCCTTCTGCCTCTTTGTTATGCAGCTGTGAGCTCACTTCTTCTTATAATCCTCCTGTGTTTATAAAAGCCATTAATACAAGAAAGCTGTTAACCCTTTCATTGCCTCACCGCAGCTAGGAAAACAATATGTTTAGTATGACAGTGAAAGAGTTAAATCTTGTATCTTGTGTAAATGTTTTTTTATAAAGGTCTATGTTTGTAGATGATGGATCCTGACACTTGGTCTTTGACAAAAAGCCTCCACACACATTAGATTATGGTCAGGTGTAGTTGGTATAAAACATGAGCCAGTCGCATACACAAAAAGTGGATATGAGTGGCTAATGGTGGGTTTACACACACCAACTTATCTGTCCAACTTCTGACCAACTTGCTGGTTGCAGTGAAATCATGGACACATTGCTCCATTTGTACACAGCCACAAAATGTTACAATGTGTCCATGATTTCACTGCAACCAGCAAGTTGGTCAGAAGTTGGACAGATAAGTTGGTGTGTGTAAACTGGCCCTAAAGGTTTATGTACACAGACTGACCGCCAACAAGCACTAAACAACCTACTGGCGGTTGGTTATCATCTTGTTAACACAGACAGACTGCACTAAAGGATGCGTACAGCACGATGAGTTTAGGCTGCCATTCTTTTTGACAGCGCTAGTCATGCTTACATAGGACAGTGTGCTGGCAAGAACAATGATCTGTAAGGCGGCCGTCACACGCTTCAATTTCCTGCACGATATCGCTTAAGTGATCTGCTTTTTTGATCACTTAAGCGATATCATCTGTGCGTCGCTGCGTGTAATCAAGCGATTTTACACTGTAAAATCGCTTGATTGCTTGATCTCAGATTTGTGAGCAGGAGCTCATATCAAGCGATAGTTGCTTGATCAAGCTGCATCATCGTGGTGTCTGACACCGCAATGATCCATCTCCCTACGGCAGAGCCTATGCTGGGAGATGGTAACTATGGTAAACGTCGGGTTACTAAGCGCCGCGCAGCGCCTAGTAACCCGATGTTTACCATGGTTACCAGCGACCTCGCTGGTCCACATTGTTGGTGAGTCTGCCTGTGTGACAGCTCACCAACGGTGTGAATGATATTGTTAGCGATCGCGCGTGCATGTGATCGCTAACAATATCGTTCAGGAAATTGAAGCGTGTGACGGCACCCTAAGCAAGATCAATCCCTTCACCCTGGGGCAATTTTCCTTTTTTTTGTTTTCATCCCCAATTCCAAGAGCCATAACTTTTTTATTTTTCCATCAATATAGTTTTTTGAGGGCTTGTAATTTTTGGGAAGAGTTGTACTTTTGATTGACATAATTCATTTTGCCAAATGCTGTACTGGAAAAATAATTCCAAGTCTGGTGAAATTACAAAAAAGTGCAATTCCATAATATTTTTTCATATACAGTACCATGTTCATTATATGGTAAAACGGACCTGGCAGTATGATTCCCTAAATCAGCACAAGTTCGTAGATACCAAACATGAACAGTTTTTTATTCCTTTTTTTATTCTGTGCTGCAGAATATTTTGGCGCTATATAAATAAAATTATTTTTATTATTATTACTTAAGCGGTGACTAAAAATCAGAAATTTGTCCCACCCCCTCCCAAATAGATTACAAATTTTTCACCATATGGGGATATGTGAGCAATTATTTTTTGCGTCCAGAGCTGACATTTTTACTTTAGGGTACCATTACACGTCGTGATATCGCAATGCAACATCGACAAAAAGTCACGTGGTGTGGTCGTTGCAGTTGATATCGTTCGTGCGTTGTATCTTGTAAATGGGCAATGCGACTCGAAAAAATCGTAGGTACGATATTGCAAGAAGATTGTGCAAGCACCTCAACCGTACAATGTATATGCGATGTGGCATGATTGTGCTGTGTGACGGCGCAACTACGATCTTGTTTGCAACTTCCCCTATTCACTGAATGTTAATGCTCGGGCCCTGGGTTGCTCATACCCAGCGCAGAAAAGTTGAATACAACAGCCTAGTTGCGTTGCCTGCCGATACCTCCCTGTGTGACATCTACTGTACTATGCGATCTTGGACAAGTACCAAATACGTGCGCGCTCCCGTGAAATTGTATGCGATATCAGAACGATATTGCAACGTGTGACGGTACCCTTACTATTTTAGTGTATATTTGATGGTTTGAACACCTCTGAAGGTACCGTTACACACAGAGATATTTGTGCAGACATTGCTTGCAACTCACTGGTTGCAGTGAAATCATGGACACATTGTTCCATTTGTACACGGCAACAAAATGACTGGAGTGTTGGAAGAAACCCTCACAATCACAGGGAGAACATACAAACTACAGATGTTGTCCTTGATGTGATTTGAGCCCACACTGATGATCATCTCCTGTGAATACTGGTGCTCAGCCAGTGTTCACATGAAGTACATCATAACAGATCAGAGGTCATTGGCTGATCACGTCATGGTGCCGACAATAGAAGCGTTAACTTGCACCATGTCTATGTTAATGTGTTGCCCCAGAGTGTGGGGTACTCGGGTATCAGGTGGCAGAATGGGTTAACTGTGTCACGGGGAATGGCTGCTGCGCCTGATCCCGTATCCCAGGGGACAGTTCTCTTGAAAAGGGGAATTATATACAAGGAATTATTTACAAGTCTATACGTCGTGACGCCACCTGCAGTACCTGGTGAGATGTCACCAGCGCCGCTCCAGTCCTCCAGAGGTCGGTGGTAATGCGGCTGGAATGGTTTAGTCTTCCGCAGGCAGGACTGAGACCTCCGGGGCAGGAATTCTGTGGAAGGAATGAGTTTGTGGAAATAAGATGCAGCAGAGTCAAAAGTCACTTCACCGGTACTTTACTGGAACTTAGCAGAGTTATTACAGTCCTCATTGCAGTTAGGTGTTAGAATGACAAGTGGCTACGGGTGGCTGCAGGCGGATCTCTGGTAGATAGACGGAACCCCCTTTATGTGCCTTTCTTGTTCCTTTTCTTCCCCGCTTCCCAGTAGCTGTGTGAAGCATGACCTAATGAAGAATAGATCTGACCTCCTGCTGTCTATCTCTTTCCTTCTCTTGCTCCCGTCGGGTAACCTTCTGTTGATCACTGCAGCTGGCCTGCTGTGTTTGGTTCCCTCTAATGGTCGCTTGAGAATCAGGGCCGTATCTAGAGATACCCTCGTGTCGCAGATTTTCTGCAGGCCGTAAAGGTTCCTCCAGGTAAGGGCTCCGGTACCCGGTGTCTCTCCTAGAGCGAACTCCCTCCGAGCTTTTTTCTCCTTTCTCTCGCTGTCTGGGATCTGTTCTATTTGTCCTTGGGTCCCTCAGCTGAGGAGACCCTCCTTCCTGCCGCAGTCTTTCTGCCTGGATCTCCACTAGCTCTACAACCGGAGGCAAAGACCTGAAGCCTAAAAGGCCTCTGGCCACGGACAAAAGACCTCCTTTCTTCCCCTGGGGGTGACTAAATACCCTCACTGGTTCCCTCCCACTGCCTGACCTAATGTGGGATGTGGGTTTAGAGTTCCGCCTACCATCCATAAATCCACTTTGCAGCTGGGGTGACTACACCTCTTTTACGGGTGCAGTACCCCTCTGTGGCATCTACATAGTGGGGCGCCACATTAACTTGTCTAATTTAACAGAGTGATTTAACTCGTTAACAGCAGTGGGTGGATCTCCGCTCTGCCCGGCACTATTAGATCAGATAGATCAGATCAGTTGACATGTGCAGGGAAAGATGCTAGTGTAGTGCGTGTTTGTGGGTGTGTGTGGTGCGAGTGTGGTGCGTGTGGTGATTGTGCCTGCATGTATTTATGTGAGTGTGCTGCGAGTGTGAGGTGTGAGTGCGTGTGTGGTGCGTGTGTTTGTGATGTTGTTCACGGTCCTTAAGGGCAGCATTTGTCGGGAAATTCAAACTCACCGGCTGTCAAAAGCTGGCGTTTTTGAATTTCCCACAATGCACGTACAGTAATAATCATCCTGCCCCGCTGTGACAGCAGCGGTGCAAGATGATTATTATAATGTACTTTAACACTCATGTCAGCATGTGTCCAGAGACTGTCCAAGTGCCCTGGACACATACTGAGATCATAAATGGCCAAATTTGTGTTTTCTGCCTATAAATCTGCAAAGCCGGTAATTGTCGGCTTTGCAGTATCATTTCTAAACTCCTGTGGCTCCTGTCAGTGAACAGCGGTAATGTGTGCTGTCCAGGGTCCTGAACAGCTAAGTAATCAGCAATCACAGTTTGCCTGTGCTGATTGCTTCAGCACTCAGGACCCTAGACAGCGCATATTACCGTTGTTCACTGACAGGAGCCGCAGGAGTTTAGAAATGACACTGCAAAGCCGACAATTACCGGCTTTGCAGATTTATAGGCATAAAACACAAATTTGGCCATTTATGACCTCAGCATGTGTCCAGGGCGCTTGGACAGTCTCTGGACACATGCTGACATGAGTGTTAAAGCACATTATAATAATCATCTTGCACTGCTGCTGTCACAGCGAGGCAGGACAGGATGATTATTACTGTACACGCATGGTGGGAAATTCAAAGTTTGAAGCGATTCGCACAGTATACTAGTGCGAATATCGCACCGTGTGCTGTATGGGGGCGAGATTTTTCGCCCCCATAGACTTGCATTGCGCTCATACGCGTCAGAATTGCATACAGTCGCAGCATGCTGCGACTGCACTCGCTTCTGACTCGCAATGCGAGTTAGGTGTGGGGGACTCGCACCAGTGTGCCCTGCCTGATAGGGCAACACTGGTCCGAGTGCAATGCGAGTTTCCCTCGCCCAGTGTGCCTTCAGCCTAATGCTTAATGCCTAATTTTAGATTTTTTTTTTAATTGCACCACCACTGTTTAAAATGTAAGTTCCCTGCCCCCTGTCTGATACTCACCTTCCAGTGGCTTCACTTTTTTCCAGCATTGCTCCTGTCAGTCTCCTATGATTTGTGACCTGCTGACAGCTCCAGCGTTTCATGAAGCGCTCTGCAGGTCACAACTCAATACATTCTTTTGAAAGCCTTTTTCTTGCTCTCATAGACTTGTATTGAGTGCATGTGACTTAAATTCTGTCTTTTAGTCAGTCAGAACTTACGGGCACAAGATAGCACTGTGTGACTGGATCTATGGCTGAAAAAGGGGAAGACTCCAGAGGGCCAGTATAAAACAGGGGACAGGGGGAATAGATTTAAAGTGCCACTCCAGTACAGGGGGAAAAACTAACTGCTGAAGTGGTGCTTTAAAGAGTTACTCCAATCAATATTTTCTTTACATTAAGGCTGCATTCACACTGCATTTTTTGATCCATTTTTTGCAGTGCACTGCAAAAAACAGATCACTCAAATGACACCCCTGCAAAGTCAATGGGTTTTCATTTTTGCCATTCAGACTGTGCTCTTCTAAAGTGATCTGTTTTTTCACTTTAGGAGAGCTCCGTTTTTGAAAATGACATGTCAGTTTGTGTTGAGTTTTTCTCCTGCATTTTTCCCGTAGGAGACCTTCAAAATGGGAAAAAAAATGCAGCACTCAAAAACGGATCAAATAACAGATCCGTTTTTTGGGTGCGTTTTCTTTGACAGCTCCTGTTTTGCAGCTAAACACGCAGCAGAACAGAAGAAAAAAAAAAAGCACAATCTGAATGTAGCCTAAATGTGTGTGTGTATGTGCATGTAATGTTGTGTGAGTGTAGTAGCATACACACCTTCCACTGCTCTCTCTGAGATCCTGCGTCGTTATTTGTTTTTCTCCTTTTTCTCAATGACGTCAGCACTCTTTATGCTCTCTGGCTCACACTGCAATCAACCTGACTCAAAGCGGCTATAAGGCTACATTCACATTGTGTGCTTTTGGTGCATTTTTTTGAGGATCTGCTTTTCAGCTAAAAAACAGATCCGATTTTCAAAAAAACGCTTCATAAATTCACACAGTGTGTTTTTCCTGTTTTCTTATGGATCCGTTTTTTTTAGCACATTTAACAATGGGGGGCAATGGAAAAAGCAAACCAGGAAAAATACCAAAGAATTGATATGCTAATTCTTTTTGAGCATCCATTTTTCAGCCAAAACCAGATTCTCAAAAAACAGTGCGTCTGAATGCTGAATTTGGAAATGCATTGACTTTTCTGGGATGCCATCGTCACTGGATTTCACTGCAAAAGCTGATCCTCAAAAAAACACACCAAAAATGCATCGTGTGAAGGTAACCTATGGCTACATTCACACACAGCATTTTTGCTGCGTTTTGTGAGGATCCATTTTTGGTGCAGAAACTGCACCAAGAACGGATCCTCCCAAAGTGTAGCCTTCTGTGTGGAATGTGTTGCGTTATTCTGCTGCGCTTTTTACTCACCTCGCCGCACTCCCCCGGTGATCTCCAGCGGTGTCCTGTCATCCCGGAGGTCGCAGTGTTGCTGCCTCTAGGACCCTACCGCCTGCGCATGTGACCGGGTGATGTCACATGTTACATGGTGCAGTGTCAGGTGCTCACGCAGGTCCTGGGGCCTCGGTATGAGGGGACATCGTTGAAGATCACCAGGGAGGCTCGGCAAGGTGAGTAAAAAGCGCAGGCAAAAAGTGCCCAAGAATTGACTTGTCAATTCTTTTTACGGATCCGGTTTTGAGCCCAAGAACTGATCGTAAAAAGCGCAGCATGTGAATACCAAATAGTGAAATGCACTGACTTGGCTGGGACAGCAAATGCCACTACATTTCACTGCAGATAGTGGATCCGTAAGGAATGCTACATTAATGGTGCAATAGCGCATCTGAATTCAGTCTAAAAGAGACGTCTGGCTCACACATACGGCATAGCATGAGCCAGATGAGTGGTGACGACAGAGAGAAGAGGAGTGGCGTAAATAATAAAAAATAATTTTAGTTACATAGCGCCAACATATTCCACAGCACTTTACAATTGTGAGACCTGTACAAACAATAAAGATTTCACAATATATCAAATAGTTTAACCGTTACACAAGTGAAGGCCCTGCTCTCAAGCATACAATCTAAAAGATGGCACTGGATCCCGGAAAAAGCAGCAATAGGTGAGTTAAGTAATACACTCACACTATGCTACACACACATAAATAGCACACAGGTT
>JARQOC010000003.1:315320009-315354171 GCA_033576535.1 Allobates femoralis
GCAGGACAAGGATCCGGGGACAAGGTACTAGTCGCCCACTAATACCTGAGTCTGCCAGATCAGGGCTCTGCGGGCAGAGGAGCTGTCAAGGACAGGCACTGAGGAACAGGACCATAAAGAGAGGCAAGGACAGACACACTGCCGAGGATTTTATATTTGCTGCCACGATCTCTTAAGGTACCGTCACACAGGGAGATATCGCCGGCGATGTTGCCGGCAACTGAGGGGCGTGGCCAGGTTGCGGCGACATCGCCGGAGAGTTGCCTCGTGTGACAGGGCGATAATCAGGGGAAAAATCGCCTGAGTAACATCGCCAGGTTTCCCAACAATGTTGGGAAACCTGGCGATGTTGGTCAGGCGATCATGCCTGATCGCCCTGTGTAACGCGGCAACCTGCAATGTTGTGGGTGATTCCGCCTATCTCCAACATTGCGAGTTATCGCTCGCTGGTTGCTGGGCAACCCAGCGAGCGATAGCCGGGGCAACTAGCCGGCAACATTGCCGGTAAGTTGCTCAGTCTGACATCTCCCCGGCGATGTTGTCAGGGATGCGCGCTTCCGCGATCGCCGGCAACATCGCCGGCGATATCTCCCTGTGTGACGGTACCTTTAAAGACTACACAGGCTGGAGCTTATCTGAGACTGTTATATCTATGACCTGTTGAACTTGAAGCTTGCTGGGAGTAAACCCAGAATTTCAGAACTGTGTGTGAATGTGTTAGGGTATGGACACACATCAGAGTGTAAAAACTGTCCGATTCTCGGATCCGAGAGTCGGATTAGTGTGATCCGAGTTTTGTTCAGTGTGGCTTGCGAGTGCTTTCCGCGTGCAATCCGAGTTTTTCCTCAGCAGCTAGTTACTGTATAATCATTTACAGGTGTATTTCCTACAGTTGTCTGAGCTACAGAATGGTAATGTAGCAATTAAAACTAGCATCAGACTCGGATGGTGCGAGTGCTTTCCGAGTGCAATCCGAGTTTTTTGTCAGACCCATAGACTTGCATTGGCGAGTCTTGTCTGTGACTCTCATAGAATCTCAACATGTTGCGATTGACTCGCAATCCGAGAATCGGATGCAGAAAAAGCGTATGAGACTCGGAAATGTGCTCTCGGACATTAGTTAACATTGGTCCGAGAGCAATGCGATTTTTCCGCACAGTAAACTCGGACGAGTTTCACTGATGTGTGTCCGAGCCCTTATTCTTGAAGCACCCGACTGTGAAGGCCACTGAGTAAGGTAACGAGGCCTAGAGTTAACCCTTGCCTGCCAGAGATAACCAATTCCTCCATCCGCTGCCCTGGGGACCTGCTCTACCCCTGTGACTCCCAGGAAGCACAAAGGCCCGCTTTCGAGTACCCCACAGCCCTGGAGCCCATCACAATATTAGCATCATACTAAAAAAATGACCTGTGGCAGACAAATGCAAACATTTTGATGCACTAAGGAAAATGTACCAAAAATCTCTGAGTAAAATATGGAGTGGCAATTTTTGGTGACTTCCACTAAAAATATTACGCCATTGCACCACTTTGATAAACTGGCAAATTTTGCTCCAGTTTTTAGACTTGTGATTTCAAGTCTACAACTCCACTCCTATATTTGAGTTGCTGGGAACCTTTGTAATATTTCCTGTGCAAACAGTTAATATTAGAACTAATCATAGTCTACTGGCAGTGCTGCGATTTAAATGGAATTTGTCACCAGACTTTTGCCATATAATCGAAAAACAGAATAAGGCCCCTTTCACATCAGTGTTTTTTTTTCAAATTGCAGCAGATCTGGCAGATTTATCGCATCTGCCGCCTAACAGTCGCACTTGCGGCACACTTGCGGCAAGCCCTTTGCCTATGTCTATGCCTATAGCCCATGTCTATGGGGCTTGCGGCAAGTGCGGTATTGCGGTGATCCGGCACTTGCGGCAGTTGCGGCACTGAAAAAAAACACGGTCAGTAGCTGTTTTTTTCACGGCCGCCACTGCCATAGGCAAATTATGGGGCTTGCCGCAAGTGTGCCGAAAGTGCAACCGTTAGGCGGCAGATGCGGTAAATATTATTATTATTATCTGCCGGATCTGCCGCAATTTGAAAAAAATGCTGATGTGAAAGGGAACTAATATAGGTGCAGAGAGCCTGATTACAGATGTGTTATGTACTGCATTGCTACCGTATATACTCGCGTATAAGCCGAGTTTTTCAGCTCAAAAATTGGGCTGAAAAGTCCCCCCCTCGGCTTATACGCGAGTCACTGTATTGGGGATGGGCGAATCTACTCGTTAGGACTCGTTACTCTGCGAGTAGTAAGAAACTCGCAGGAGTCGGTACTCGGCGAGTTTCCCAGCGATTACTCGCACAGTAACGACTCCAATGCAAGTCAATAGCAATCCTAGTTTTGTCAGAGTTTACTTTTTCTCACTCGCAATCGCACCGCTTCATGGATACCCGCTGTCAGTAGCGAGTCTGAGCGAGTCTGAGCGAGTTTACGAATCCGAGTCCTGTATACCGTATTCGGGACTCGTCTTATACACGAGTCAATAGGTTTTCCCAGGTTTTCCGGGCAAAAGTAGGGGCGTTGGCTTATACATGGGTCGGCTTATACACGAGTATATACGGTATTTGTAATTTGAATAAAACTGTTGTTTTAACAGCAGGAAATAATCACTACAAAACGAATTATCTCATGCCAAGTAATGCTATGTGTAACCCTGCCCCCAGCATTGATTAGTAGCTTTCTGTTAATGTACTATGTCCACAGAAAGCAGTCAATCGATGGTGATGATGGGGTTATACAGAGCTCAGCTTGCAGGAGAATTGCTTCATCTGTAGCAGTGAAAACAGTAATTTTTTCAAAATGATAGCAAACAACCCAGTAAGTCATACATCATTAGAATAAATGTGTCACGGGTGGCACGGATGACAGGGTAGAGGCCACGCGCAGACGGTCCCAGCGTTTGGCCAATCAGCCATAATGTTTGAGGACGGTCCGTCTTTCAGGGGCATTTACCTTCTGTGTAGATAGAGAGAAGGTATGATAAGATCTCCCTATCATGGGGAGACGGCTGGGAAGGTCTTGTGCTCGGTCTGGTTTCTACACCAGTATTCTGGGTCACTAGGACCCAGCAGGTTCTTCCCACCTTTATAAGGAGTTTCATTGCCCTCCCTCGGTGCAGGTGATATTTCCTTGGACACTCATTATCCTTGCTCCAGCAGAAGCTGAGGTTGTGGAGGTTGCTGTGCTCTGCTGCAAGATAAGTGTTTTCTTTCCCCATTGTCTGTTTTTCCTTGTGTTTGTCTTTAGTTGTTAGTGGAGGGGTCTAGTGAACCTCTCCATCTGATCCTTAGTTAAGGTAGTGCTAGGATCAGAGAGGGACGAGGTTCGTGGTCGGCGACAGTTGAGGAAACTGTATAGGGACGTCAGGGCAGACAGGGTCAGCCCCAGGAAGACTAGGGGTCACCCTCTCCCTCTTGTGCCCATAGCTTTAGGGACTCCTTATTCCCCCCCCCGTCGTTGTCCTACGCTGAGTGTCTCTCCCGCTCCCAGCGTGACATAATGTCTCTGTACCTACATCATGCTGCTCTCTGATTACATAGCAAAAATTTGGTAACAGATTTCCTTTAGTCCACATTCATATGCAGGGCATTTGGTAAGATTTTTACCTCAGTATTTGTAGCCAAAACCAGGAGTGGGTGATAAATACGGAAGTGGTGATGTGTTTCTATTATACTTTTCCCTTTGCAGTCAGAAGTTTAAAGGAATTGTCCAGGATTTACACGAAAGTGAATTCTTACAGCCTACTATCAGGATTCCCCGATACCAACAGTGAAACCAGGTGGCCTTCTGACTGCAAACATACCATATGCATACTTTTGTTTATGTGGCGCCCAACTAAGAGTGCGTCACAGGAGGGTACTACACCCCTGACTGAAGGTGTCGTATTCTCCGTCCCAGTGATGAGTAGGATAATCCCGAGGCTCCATACACCACATGCAACACCTAGTGATAGAGGACCAATTAGGCACCCGTTTCCTGGGTAACTGGTCCTGGTGGGAGGAGAGCTAGGGTATATAGCAGTGGGGAAAGGAGCAAGGAGTTAGTACAGTGGAGAGACAAGAACAGAACAAAAAGGTCAAGTGGTGACAGCAGAAGTAGCAGAGTGGAGACAGCTAACAGAGAGGGCATCGAGCACTGGTGGCCCAGAAGAGAAAGAGGGCAAAGTAAGAACGGGTGATTGAAGACCCGAGCCCAGTCCAGAACCCGGAGTACCGGCTCTGAAGTAGTCCAGTCGGTTCACCCCTGCACCACAGAACCCGAAGTGGTTGGAGGCTTCTTAGGAGCCCAACTCACAGCCTAAAAACTACCGCAGCCATACCAGGGGGTACCCACCATTGAGGACTAGGGGACCGTGAGTGGGGCCTAAGCGGGAACCCAATCGATGGTCCTCAGTACCCTGGCGAGGTATACCAGCGCAGCGAGGAGAAGGGACAGTAAGAGCTAGAGAAGGACACTGTAGAGCCTTGGAGAGACACTGCTCACCGCAGGGACCACCCGGTCCACTATCTGGCATTGAGAACTGTGTTACCCTGTATGCCGTTGAACATCCAAGTAAATACCCGTTCAGAGGAGCAACGTGTCTGAGCCTTATTCCAGGACTGCCGTTTAATTGCCTTACTTTACAGAATCAACCGAGCTGCCCTATTACTCCGTTGCAGCTCTCAACTCCGGGGTCCCCGCTCGTCCTGTAGGGAGCGGTTCCTCCCAGCTGCCGCCCATCACCCGGAGCTCCAAGCAGCACCGGTGCCATCACCGAAACCCTACAGGTGGCATCACGAACTAAAACTTTATTCCCTTTTTATTATTTTACTATTTTTCCCCTTTTTATTGACCACCGGGCCCACGGTGCGTCATTTACATTCTGAGTACACGTGCGCTGCCTCGCTCAAATCACTTGTATTGAGTGAGGATGCGCATGTTTAATCGAAATGTGACCGGGAATATGCATATCGGATATCCATAGCTGCCCACTCCCAAGACATTACGCATTACTCGCGCTGTGACAATTCACAAGTCTGACATTAAATAACAAGACTGCAGACTTGCTGCCACACCTGGACAACCCCTTTAACCTCTAATGTGGTTAACAGATTTCAAAATAAAAACTGTGCACATTACTACATAGATCTTAGACCAGATAAATATGCTATTATAAACTGAAAATTAATGTCAGACTGGCTGCACAACCCTTCCTAATGGCGGGTTTACACGTTGCGATATCGGAGTCCAATTTCAATGAAAAGTCACGTGGTTCGATCGTTGGAGTCGATATTGTTCCTGAGTTGTATGGTGTGAACGTCCAATACGATGCAGGAACGATGTCAATGCGATATCGGGGATTGAATGAGCGTGCTATTCAATGCTCCGATATTGAATGGAGATTGGAGCCGGATCGTGCTGTGTGACAGCCCAATTCCGATGTGAAGTTCTACGTCACCCATTCACTCCCATGTTAAATGGTCGTTCCTGGGTTGGGGGGCGTAGACATCGCACGGACGTTGGATTCAGAAATCGCAACGTCTAAACCTCCGATGCGATGCGGGAGAAACGAGCATGAAATGCGCGCTCCCGAGCCATTGCATTGCGACATCGCAATGATATTGAAACGTGTAAAGCGGCCATAAAAGTTAGGCTAATTGCACACTTGCTGTCTTTTCACATCAGGCAAGATCAGGTTTTTCAGGAGAAAACCAGATCTTATCAGGATACAGTTTTTTGCCCATTCACTTTAATAATGGAATACTGTTGCTTATGGTTGCGGCATGATACTATTAAAGTGCACTGGCAAAAAACTGGATCCTGAAAGGATCAGTTTTTTTCATAAAATACCTCATCAGGACAGGAGAGGTGGTAATGTACAATGAATATTTACAGAATTATTTAGGTACTGAAAACTACACCGAGTATACAGGACAGGAGAATTGGTAATTTGTTGTGTATAATCAGCCCTCACCTTTGCTAAACAAACCTACTTCACAAGCCTTGTATCTTCCTTATCCTACAACTCCAAACTCCAAATTACTGTGCAGCACATTTAGCTCCCCCCCCCACACACACACACACACCCACCACTGCCCCATCCGACTTACCTCATTTTTGCTGAGGATTTTTGCCACACACTTCTAAAATACACTGTGTGCAGAATTATTAGGCAAATTAGTTTTTTGTTCACATGATACTTTTTATACATGTTGTCCTACTCCAAGCTGTATAGGCTTGAGAGCCAACTACCAATTAAGTAAACCAGGTGATGCGCATCTCTGCAATGAGGAGGGGTGTGGTGCAATGACATCAAAAGTGCAAAATTGTGAGATGCCTTGCAGAGGGATGCAGCAGTCTTGAAATTGCCAAACTTTTGAAACGTGATCACCAAACAGTCAAGTGTTTCATAGCAAATAGCCAACAGGGTCGCAAGAAGCGTGTTGAGCAAAAAAGGCGCAAAATAACTGCCCATGAATTGAGGAAAATCAAGCCTGAAGCTGCCAAGATGCCATTTGCCACCAGTTTTACAATATTTCAGAGCTGCAACGTTACTGGAGAAACAAAAAACACAAGGTGTGCCATACATGGCCAAGGTAAGAAGGGCTGAAAAATGACCACCTTTGAACAAGAAACATAAGATAAGATGTCAAGACTGGGCCAAGAATATCTTAAGACTGATTTTTCAAAGGTTTTATGGACTGATGAAATGAGAGTGACTTTTGATGGGCCAGATGGATGGACTAGAGGCTGGATCAGTAAAGAGCATGAGCTCTACTCCGACTCAGACGCCAGCAAGGTGGAGGTGGGGTACTGGTATGGGCTGGTATCATCAAAGATGAACTTGTGGAACCTTTTCGGGTTGAGGATGGAGTGAAGCTCAACTCCCGGACCTAGTGCCAGTTTCTGGAAGACAACTTCTTCAAGTGGTACAGGAAGAAGTCAGCATTGTTCAAGAAAAACATGATTTTCCTGCAGGACAATGCTCCATCACATGCATCCAACTAGTCCACAGCGTGGCTGCCCAGTAAAGGTCTAAAAGAAGAAAAAATAATGACATGGCCCCCTTGTTCACCTGATCTGAACCCCATAGAGAACCTGTGGTCCCTCCTAAAATGTGAGATCTACAGGGAGGGAAAAGAGTACACCTCTCAGAATAGTGTCTGGGAGGCTGTGGTGGCTTCTGCACGTAATGTTGATCGTAAACAGATCAAGCAACTGACAGAATCTATGGGAAAGGTGGCTATATTGGTCACTAACTTTTTGGGGTTTTGTTTTTGAATGTCAGAAATGTTTATTTCTAAATTTTGTGCAGTTATATTGGTTTACCTGGTGAAAATAAACAAGTGATATGGGAATATATTTGTTCTTTATTAGGTTGCCTAATAATTCTGCACAGTAATACTTACCTGGACACACAGATATCCTCCTAACATAGCCAAATCTAAAATAACCACTCCAACTTCCAAAAATATTAAGCTTTGATATTTGAGTCTTTCGGATTGATTAAGAACATAGTTGTTGATCAATAATAAAAATAATCCTCTACAATACAACTTGCCTAATAATTCTGCACACAGTGTAAGATCGACCAAACAAGGCAAACCTTTATTGTACCACTACTCCAACTACTCTATACACCAGACCTCTGCCCTTCTTTCATAACCTCCCCCTCTAACATCATTGAAGGAGAGCTTACTAATTTCTCCAAATCACACCTCACCACTTGGGCATTCCCATCTCATCCCACCTCTTTTCCAACATCACAAACATGCTCATCACATCCTTAACCCTCTCTTCAACCTATCACTAACTTCTGGTACCTTCACCTCTGCTTTCAAACATATCACCATCATGCCCATCCTCAAAAAGCCAAACCTTGACCCGACTGCTATGCCCAGCTATCGCCCCATATCACTGCTCCCGTTTGCTTCCAAACTCCTTGAGTAGCATGTCCATGCTCAACTTTCTTCCCACCTGTCATCTAACTCTCTCCTTGACAACCTCCAATATGGCTTCTAGCCCACCATTCAACGGAAACTGCCCTGACCAAAATTACGATTTACAGCCAAAGCTAACTGACAATTATCCATCGTCCTCCTTCTAGACCTGTCCTCTTCTTTTGACACAGTTGACCACTGCCTCCTGCTACAGATTCTCTCTTCCCTTGTAGTCAAAGACCTTGCCCTATCTTGGATTTCCTCATAAATTTCCGACTGCACATTTACTGTTTCTCACTCCAACTCTACCTACTTATCCCGCCCTCTATCTGTTTGAGTCCCACAAGGCTGTGTCTTAGGACCCCTAATTTTCTCCATCTATACCCTTGGCTTAGGACAACTCATAAAGTCCCATGGCTTCCAGTACCACCTGTATGCAGATGTCAACACTTTCCTGTACAGAATCCTGGAGTGTGTGTCAGACATATCCTCCTTCTTCACCTCTCACACCATAAATCTGAATGTGGTTAAATCCAAACTCATTATCATTCTTCCATCTCATGTATCTTCCATACCTGATCTACAGTTGTGGCCAAAAGTATTGACACCCCTGCAATTCTGTCAAATAATACTCAGTTTCTTCATGAAAATGATTGCAATCACAAATTTTTGGTATTATTATCTTCATTTAATTTGTCTTCAATTAAAAAACACGAAAAGAATTGTCCTAAAGCTAAATTGGATCAAATTCCACACCAAACATAAACAAGGGGGTGGACAAAAGTATTGGCACCCTTAGAAAAATCATGTGATGATTCTCTAATTTGTGTAATTAACAGCACCTGTAACTTACCTGTGGCACCTAACAGGTTTTGGCAATAACTAAATCACACTTGCAGCCAGTTGACATGGATTAAAGTTGACTCAACCTCTGTCCTGTGTCCTTGTGTGTACCACATTGAGCATGGAGAAAAGAAAGAAGACCAATGAACTGTCTGAGGACTTGAGAAACCAAATTGTGAGGAAGCATGAGCAATCTCAAGGCTACAAGTACATATCCAAAGACCTGAATGTTCCTGTGTCTACTGTGTGCAGTGTCATCAAGAAGTTTAAAGCCCATGGCACTGTGGCAAACCTCCCTAGATGTGCACGTAAAAGAAAAATTGACGAGAGATTTCAACGCAAGATTGTGCGGATGGTGGATAAAGAACCTTGACTAACATCCAAACAAGTTCAAGCTGCCCTGCAGTCCAAGGGTACAACGGTGTCAACCCGTACTATCTGTCGGCGTCTGAATGAAAAGGGACTGTATGGTAGGATACCCAGGAAGATCCCAATTCTTACCCCGAGACATAAAAAGCCAGGCTGGAGTTTGCCAAAACTTACCTGAGAAAGCCTAAAACGTTTTGGAAGAATGTTCTCTGGTCAGATGAGACAAAAGTAGAGCTTTTTGGGCAAAGGCATCAACATAGAGTTTACAGGAGAAAAAAGAGGCATTCAAAAAAAAGAACACAGTCCCTACAGTCAAACAAGGCGGAGGATCCCTGATGTTTTGGGGTTGCTTTGCTGCCTCTGGCACTGGACTGCTTGACTGTGTGCATGGCATTATGAAGTCTGAAGACTACCAACAAATTTTGCAGCATAATGTAGGGCTCAGTGTGAGAAAGCTGGGTCTCCCTCAGAGGTCATGGGTCTTCCAGCAGGAAAATGACCCAAAACACACTTCAAAAAGCACTAGAAATGGTTTGAGAGAAAGCACTTGCGGCACGGTTGCGGCGCGGTTCCGGCAAGCCCCCCCGCTGACCGCGGTTTTTTTCGCGGCCGCACCTGCCGCAAGTGCCAAAACCGCACTTGCCGCACCTGCCGCAAGCCCGCCTATACGTTGTATGGGGCTTGCCGCAACCGCGCCACAACCGGGCCGCAAGTGCAGCCGGTATGCGGTAATCGCGGCAGATGCGTTTTTTTCACCGCATCTGCCGCGATTTAAAAAAAAACGCTGATGTGAAAGGGGCCTAAGGTGGCCAGCAATGAACCTCAATCCCATAGAACACCTGTGGAGAGATCTAAAAATGGCAGTTTGGAGAAGGCACCCTTCAAATATTAGGGACCTGGAGCAGTTTGCCAAAGAAGAATGGTCTAAAATTCCAGCAGAGCATTGTAAGAAACTCATTGATGGTTACCGAAAGCGGTTGATCGCAGTTATTTTGGCTAAAGCATGTGCAACCAAGTATTAGGCTGAGGGTGCCAATACTTTTGTCTGGCCCATTTTTGGAGTTTTGTGTGAAATGATCAATATTTTGCTTTTTGCTTCATTCTATTTTTTGTGTTTTTTCATTGAAGACAAATTAAATGAAGATAATAATACCAAAGAATTTGTGATTGCAATCATTTTCCGGAAGAAACTGAGTATTATCAGACACAATTGCAGGGGTGTCAATACTTTTGGCCACAACTGTATTTATTATGGTAAATGGCATCATGCTCTCTCCCACATCTGAAATCCACTGCCTCTGACAAACTCTTGACTCTGCCCTGTTCTTCAAACCACACATCCAAACTCTCTGCACCTCTTGTTGCCTCCAGCTCAAAAATAAGTCCAGAATCCATTCCTTCCTCAGCCCTCAATCTACTAAAATTACATGTACATGTCCTCATCATCTCCCGCCTTGATTACTGCAACATCTTCCTCTGTGGCCTCCCTACTAACACTCTTGCACCTCTCCAGTCTGTCCTGAACTCTACTGCCTGACTAATCCACCTCTCTCCTCGTTGCTCCCTCTGCAAACCCCTCCACTGGCTTCCAATTCCCCAACGCATGCAGTTCAAACTACTAACACTGATCTACAAATCCATCCATAACCTGTCCCCTTCCTATATCTCCAAACTAATATCCCAGTATCTTCCCTCATGTAATCTTCGGTCTTGCCAAGAACGCCTCCTCTCCTCCACACTTATACGCTCCTCACCCAATAGCCTCCAAGATTTCTCCCAAATATCCCTTAGGGCCACTTTACACACATCAACTTATCTGTCCAACTTCTGAACAGATCTCTGGTTGCAGTGAAATCATGGACACATTGTTACATTTGTACACAGCCACAAAATGGAGCAATGTGTCCATAATTTCACTGCAACCAGTAGGTTGTTCAGAAGTTGGACAGATAAGTTGGTGTGTGTAAAGTGGCCATTATCCTGTGCCCCAACACATACGATTATCCACCACACTCAGATCTTTCAAATAGAACCTGAAACCCATCTCTTCAGGAAAGCTTACAGTCTGCCAAGACCACGCTGCCACCTCACCACCAACATAGCTGCTGCCTCACCACCAGAAGGTCTGCTGCACCCCTGACCTACTTTCTCCCCATTATCCTGTAGAATGTAAGCCTGCAAGGGTAGGGTCGTCTACCCTCTGTACCAGTCTGTCATTGGTAATTTGTTTACTGTAAACTCTATGTATAATTTTGTATGTAACCCCTTCTCACAGGGGCGTATCTAGGGGGGTGCAGCCGGACCTTTTGCCCCGGGCGCAACTCAGCGGGGGGCGCAGGCGGCACCCCCCCAACCCCCCCCGCTCGGTGTGTATATCACATATGCCCTGCGGACATCTCACTCATCTGCCAGTGTGTGATATGCACAGATTGTATGTGGGGCCCGAGTGGTCGGCCACTTCCGGAGGCACTTCCGGAGGAGTCTGTACCCGCCGCACACTGAGCTCCTATATATAATACCCCCTGCCGGCCGAGAGCAATTGTACCGCCCTTCGTGACGTCGCCAGACATGCCTCGGCGGCCATCTTTGTACTCCAGCAGCATCCCAGAACTGTGAGGTAATACAGCCCGGTCCTCAACCACGGGTGCAGCAGGGGCGGCGGGGCTGAAAACTGACAGCACCACCCCCCCCGGTCTACACCTGCTTTGGGTGGGGGAGGGGGGGGTGCCATAATAGATCGTTGCCCCGGGCGCCGTCAAACCTAGTTAGGCCGCTGCCTTCTCATGTACAGCACCATGGAATTAATGGTGCTATATAAATAAATAAATAAATTATTAATAATAATAGTAATAATAATAATATATACAGAATAACACAGTTACTGAGAATTATACCCAATATATAGGACAGGAGAAGTGGTATTGTGAAATCTAAAAATACAGAATAATACATATACTGAAAACTACACCCTGTATACAGGAAAGGAGAAGTGGTACTGTGCAATGTAAATATACAGAATAATACAGATACTGAGAATTACACCCAGTATACAGGACAGGAGAAGTGGTAATGTGCAGTGTATATACAGAATTATACAGATACTTAGGATTACAACCAGTAAACAGGACAGGAGAAATGGTACTGTACAGTGTATATATACAGAATAATACAGATACTTTGGATTACACCCAGTATACAGCACAGGAGAAGTGGTACTGTGCAGTGTATATACAGAATTATACAGATGCCGAGAATTACACCCAGTATACAGGACAGGAGAAGTGGTACTGTGCAGTGTATATACAGAATAATACAGATGCCGAGAATTACACCCAGTATACAGGACAGGAGTAGTGGTACTGTGCAGTGTAAATATACAGAATAATACAGATACTGAAAACTACACCCAAAAAGAAAAATAGATCCAGCAAACTCGTCATGGTACATATATCTTAAAAGTCCATTTAATTAGAAACTGTTTAAAAATTAGTGTGGCATATATCTATGTAAAAATAAATGCAAGGCTATGAATGAAGCCATAAGTAACGCAGTAATGCATTTTAAACGATATTCTTAGTCATACTGATTCAGCAGGCTGCTGTTGAAGGCTCGTGTTAGAGCTAAAATGTTCAGAAGTGAATAAAGAATGGAAAGAATTGGATGCTATTCAAGTGCCGCATCTCTTTCTTATTGGCATTGCATTTTCAACGTGTACCAAAAATTATAAGAATGGAGCGATTGATTATCTTCTTTACTGCATTGTAGACAGCTGAGACCAAGATAGAGCTTTCTGATAAAACATATTATATTGTTTACTAAAAACGGAATGAGGCATAGAAAGAAAAGAACACAGTACCTACAGTCAAATATGAAGGAGGTTCAAAGATGTTTTGTGTTGATTTGCTGTCTTTGGCAGTGGGTGCCTTGACTGTTGGAAAGGCACCTGAAGGAAGCCCTCCGGTTCTGTAAGGCTGGTTTCACGCTGCGGTCATATCCTCAGGTCAGGTCAGGTCAGGTCAGGTTTTGTGTTTCAAAACCAGGAGAGGAACTTGCAGAGAAAAAGTATAATTGAAAGTTTGACACCTGTTCTAGGTTTTGGAGTCACTCCTGGTTTTGAAACACAAAACCTGACCTGACCTGACCTGATCTGACCGCAGTGTGAAACCAGCCTTAGTTTGAGGCTGTCAGGTTCTGTCCAGTGCCTCCTGCAAAACACCGGACAGAACCTGACAGGTAAAAATCATGGTGTGAAGCCAGCCTAAGGCTAGGTTCACACTTGGGAGCATGAATCCGTTTACTGGATGTAGTAATTAATCCAGTTTTTTAATTGCCATTTTTGAGGCATTTTTACTGCTTGCTTTAACGCATGCGTTAACGCATGGTACCTATATGTACCATCCATTAACGCATGTGTTTCCCATAGGGTCCCATGTTAAAAAAACGCATGCGTTTTTGGAAATGCACCAAAAAATGTTGCAGACCCTGTTTTTACTGGATTTGGAAAAAACCCAATCCGGTAACCGGATTGCACTTTGCCATTGCTTTTTTTTTTTACATTGGAGTCTATGAGTGCGTTAATGGATCCGGTTTTCAAGATTTCACCAAGTCAACAACTGGATCCAGTTACTGGATTCATGATGCAAGTGTGGCTCTAGCCAAAAGGTACCGACACATGCGGCAATATTGCTAGGCAATTTCACTGGCAACTTACTGGTTGCAGTGAAATCATGGACACATTGTTCCATTGTACACAGCAACAAGATAGAACAATGTGTCCATGATTTCACTGCAACCTGCAAATTGCCAGTGAAATTCCTAGCAATATTGCTGCGTGTGACGGTACCTTAAGGTACCTTTACACGTCGCAACATTGCATGCAATTTCACTTGCAACTTACTGGTTGCAGTGAAATCATGGACACATTGTTCTAATTTGTTGCTGTGTACAAATAGAACAATGTGTCCATGATTTCACTGCAACCAGTAAGTTGCAAGTGAAATTGCATACAATGTTGCAACGTGTAAACGTACCCCAAGGGCCACGTCACACGCATCAATTTGCAATATTGTTCACATTGCTGGTGAGCTGTCACACAGACAGACTCACCAGCGATGTGGACCAGTGAGAACGCTGGTAACCATGGTAAACATCGGGTTACTAGGCGCCGAGCGGCACTTAGTAACCCGATGTTTACCATGGATGCGAGCTCCCAGCATAGGCTGCGAGGCGCTGGGAGCTCGTTCATCGTTGGTCTGTCGGAGTCACACGCAGAGATGCTGTGTGTCCACCGGCCGACCAACAATAGATTTGTGAACATGCTCACAAATCTGCGCTCAAACAATCAAGCAATTTTTCAAAGAAATATCACTTGATTGCACTCAGCGACGCACAAACGATATCACTTAAACGATCAAAAAAGCAGATCGCTTAAGCCTTAAGCTTAAGCGATATCGTTCAGTAAATTGATGCGTGTGACGTGGCCCTTAGGCTGGTTTCACACTACCGCATTTTTCAAATCAGAAAAGATCAGGTTTTTCAGCAAAAACCTGATCCATTCAGGATCCAGTTTTTTCCTCATTCACTTTAAGGGTACCTTTACACACGGCAACTTTTCTAGGAATTTCACTGGCAACTTACTGGTTGCAGTGAAATCATGGACACATTGTTCTATTTTGTGGCAGTGTACAAATGGAACAATGTGTCCATGATTTCACTGCAACCAGTGAGTTGCCAGTGAAATTCCTAGAAAAGTTGCCACGTGTAAAGGTACCCTTAAAGTGAATGGGGAAAAACAGGATCCTGAAAAGATGAGGTTTTTGCTGAAAAACCTGATCTTGCCTGATTTGAAAAAAACGATAGTGTGAAACCAGCCTAATTCCCCAAGGCACCACAGGTTACCCATATGCATGTGCACAAGCCACTATACATATTACCATATTCTTCAAAGCAGTTGCAAGTATTATATCTTATAAGTGTATTGGAGATCTCCCATCAATGAGCAGCCATTGTTTATAATAACTAGGTTAAAATCCTCTGCAACATTGGTTTATGTACAATGCACAGACAAGCATTTCCTGCAAATAGTATCAACTAAACTGAGATAACATCCACAGCTTTAGCGCTTGTTCACACAAAGCATTTGTGCTCCATTTATTGTTGATCCGTTTTTTGGTGCATTTTCTGCAGCCAAAGCGGATAATCCTGTTTTTAAAAAAGCATCACAAACGCAGCATCTGTTTGTGTTGCTATTTTGTTCTGTTTTTCTAGTGCCCCGCACTATTGCTTTTTAAAAGCAAAAACGCATTACTATACTATACAGGGCAGGAAGGGACACACACACACATTATTACCTTCCCCAAGGTCCAGCATGTTCAGCGATGGGTTACTGCGAGGTATCACGCGATAACAGTTCACCTGACTGACTGAAATAGCCAAGTTCTTTTCATTTCTCGCAGGTCCTGTTACCCGGTGCCTGGAAGGAACACATCACTGGAGCACGATGCGGGATCGCTTGGGAGGGTAAGAAATTGGATGATCAATCAACAGATCGGCTTTTGGTGCAGTTTAAAAAAAAAATGCAGGACCAAAAACGTGTCACTAACACAGCAACAAATGACCAGTGTGTACATGGCCTTAGGCCGAAGTCGCAGTAGTGTAGGCATCTAATGCAATATCATTAGATGCGATATGCTAATGACAGTCAGCTCACGCTCTGCGAGCGTGACCTGAGTGTCATGCTCCTGCAATTGAATCACAATTGTGGAGAAGATGGAGAGATTAATCACTCCACCTTCTCCATTGCTTTTCTCAGTGTATATCACACTGCACTCGGATGACACATACACCCATAAATTTGTACAGGTGCAAGTGATTCGAGACTTGCTGACAATCGCAGCATGCTGTGATTTTTTTCCCTCAGTCCAATTAGGGCTGAGTCAAAACTTGCAGATCTGAGCGGCTTCATTACCTAACATTAGGCAAGTGCAAAGCAAAATTTTCTTTCAATGCACTTGCAGGACGCACACCTTATGCGCACACAAGCCTTATGGCTCTGCTGGCACACATACAGTAACTATTATGGCCACTTTACACGTCCCGATATCGGCGTCCAACTCCGACCAAAAGTCACGTGGTTCGTGCGTTGGCCCCGATATCGTTCGTGCGTTGTATAGTATAAATGTCCAATACGATGCACGAACGATGCCAAAACGATATCGGGGATCGAATGAGCGTTCTCTCCAACGGGCCGATATTGGTTGGACGATGTGGCCGGATCGTGCTGTGTAAAAGCCCAACTACGATGTGCAGCGCTTAGTTACCCACAGTTTACCTTGGATACCAGCTCACAGCATTGCTGTGCGCCGCTGGGTGCTCGCTGACCGTTGGTCTCCCACTGTCACATGCAATGATGTTGTTTAGACATCGCTGCAATGTCACCAAACCGGTGACGTTGCAACGATATCGTTACCAATATCGTTGTGTGTGACGGGCCCTTAAGTGATACATCGTTGGATTCAGAGTCTCTTTGTTGAGATCATGCTGTTTTCAGAAGAGGTAGCAATAACCTGCTGACAGATTACCTTTCATTTACATTGTATAGTGATTACACTTTGATTTCAATCTACCTGCCACATTTGTGGGTTTTATCATTCAGGAAAAGTACAATGCTGACTTTGTTTAATGCTTATGTAGAATAAATCATCTATAAGATACCATAATTATTTGTTAGCCTTCCTATTGCTTTAATGGTTTAGCGTTAAAAGTAAAAATCTTTAGAGGGGAAGGTCTTGATCTACCCACTTCTTTCTTGAAAAGTCATAATTTCAAGCTAAAGTCCACGGGCGGTAATGCTACAGTCATTTTGTGATTTATTTATAGGGCTCATAAAGATTGCTTTAATAGGCATACAAAATTGTCTTTCTACATACCATTGCTAACATATGGCATACCCTTCTGATTGGTGTGGTGCCTAGTGCTGGAACCACATAATCCTAGGTATGAAGGGGCCTCCATCCGCATCCCCTTTACTATTTTACCTGCATATGTCATGAAATGGAAAAAGTTCTTTTAACCTTGGTAATTTATTATCATATCTAACTGTCTGTCTATCCTTCTTCCTGTCTGTGTAGACATACAAAATGAGACGTTTTCATAGGAAAGTTTAAGCATCAATTATGGTTTTACATATTTCAAATTAACAGAGACTAGACAAATTGAATTTTCTTACCTTACTTCTACCTCGCTTTACCCACAGAAAACCCTCATAGTATAAAGGCAGTGACGTTAGCTTAGACCTTTGCTGATAGATTCTTCTTGGTGCAGGTTCTGCAGCTGCCATGTTCACGGTAACCTTAATCCAAGTTTATTTTGGCCGTTGACTTTTCTCTCAGCTAGCACTATGCTCACTGAAAGACAATACAACAGTCAGCGTGTATAAGGAAGTCCAGGCATAAAAATGTTGTGCAGATTGTTTGTGCTGTAGGCTCACCCAGCCCATTTTACTGGGAGGAGAGAGCAGGTAAGTTTAAAGGCCATTTCTATGGACAGATTACTTCACTCCTAATAAATGAAGCACAATGTCTCCAGAAATGGAACAAATAAGTCGACCACCATAGCAAATGATGGCAAGAGTACGATATCATATCATGGTAATATATATATGTATAAAGAAAAAAGAATCCAGGAATAGCACAAACTTATAAATTAATGTGGGCGCAAATAATACTGTAAACTGCAATGTCCAAAGCCAATTAATCATAGGAAATGAAAGTCTATCTATCTATCTATCTATCTATCTATCTATCTATCTATCTCGATCTGTCGATTCCGGGAGAAAACAGGACCGAAGGGCATACTTGCCCTCTGGTTCTGTTCTATCTGAGGCTGTAAGGTTCTGTCCGGTGTTTCCTGCAAAAGACCGGACAGAACCTGATACTCGAAAACCATGATGTGATGCCACCCTTAAAGGCTGGGTTACACGCTTCAATGTGTCGGAAAACCAACCAATGATCTGATTTGACCTACATCGCTGGAACGACGTTCAATGATCGCTAGTGAGGTGTCACATGTACTTATATAGAGAACGACGCAGCAACAATTCCGCGACAAGCGAACGATACTTGCGGTCGTTTGGTCGCCTATGTCCTTCAGTTCTGAATAGGCGAAGTCGTAAACAACATCGTTAGCAAGGTGTCACACACACCGATGCTGAAGGCTGGAAAGACAATCAACGACTGATTTATGGTCCGGTTCATAAACCTGCGATCAACGATCAGCTGACTTATCCCTGGTCATATTGATGTGTCACATGCAACGACGTCTTAAACGTCTCAAAAACCGTGACGTTTCAACAATATCATTCACGATATCGTAGCCTGGGACGGGCCCTTAAGCAGTTTTCACACTGCAGTTTTTTTCCTGATCAGGTTCCATCCGGTTTGTGTGCCAAAATCAGGAGAGGAACTTGCAGAGACAAACACATAATTGAAAGATTGACACCTGTTCTGAGTTTTGGAGGCACTCCTGGTTTTGGCACACAAACTGGATGGAACCTGATCAGGAAAAAATACTGCAGTGTGAAACAAGGCTAAGTAGATGAGATTATTTTGAGAAAAAATAAAAACTAACATGTTTTTTCAAAAACCTCATATGGACATTTTTTTTTTAATACTTCTTTTAAAACAAGGTTCTTAGAGTGCAAGTATTGGCGATCTGAGTTTTTTGAAAAAACTTTGTTCTTAGTTTCTCTCGAAATAATGACATCCACTATCATCACTAAAGGCCACGTCACACGCATCAATCTTATGAACGATATTGCTTAAGCGATCTGCTTTTTTGATCGCTTAAGCGATATCGTTTGTGCGTCGCTGCGTGTAATCAAGCGATTTTACAATGTAAAATCGCTTGATTGTTTGATTGCAGATTTGTGAGCAGGAGCTCAAATAAAGCGATAATCGCTTGATCAATCTGCCTCATCGTGGTGTGTGACACCACGATGAACGATCTCCCAGCGGCACAGCCTATGCTGGGAGATGGTATCTATGGTAAACGTCGGGTTGCTAAGCGCCGCGCGGCGCCTAGTAACCCGACGTTTACCATAGTTACCAGCGATCTCGCTGGTCCACATCGCTGGTGAGTCTGTCTGTGTGACAGCTCACCAGCGATGTGAGCGATATTGTTAGCGATCGCGCGTGCACGTGATCGCTAACAATATCGCTCATAAGATTGATGCGTGTGACGTGGCCTTATGGCCCACGTCACACACACAGATATTTGTGCAGATATTGTTCACAGATCTCTGGTTGCAGTGAAATTATGGACACATCAATCCATTTATATACAGCCACAAAATGGGACAATGTGTCCATGATTTCACTGCAACCAGAGATCTGTGACCAATATCTGCACAATTATCTGTGTGTGTGACCCCAGCCTTAAAAACATCTTTGCATGCATGGTATTGACACCGACAGTGTGCTGCTGCAATTTTCTATATATATATATATATATATATATATATATATATATATATATATATATATATATATATTATAGAAAAAAAGAAATCAGCACAACCTTCCAATCAAAGATGGGTGCAAAAAATCCTGTGAATTGCAATGTCCAATGCAAAAACAGTATACTTTCCAGAAAGAACAGGCAGCACTCAAGTCTTGTCCAAAAACGACAGCTTTAATGTAGCCCCATGTGGTGCAACGTTTCAACCTATAACAGAAAAAGACCTGTCATAGGTTGAAACGTTGCACCACATGGGGCTACATTAAAGCTGTCGTTTTTGGACAAGACTTTGGAGTGAGATATAGATATAGTAAGATGAGGAAGTAGAAGCAAAATACCGGTTTTATTGGTAGACAGTAATGGCCCCTTTACACGTCCCAACGTCGGTCCGATATTGGATACAACGCCGCGGGAGCGCGCTTTTTCTAGGCAGATTTCCAAGATCGCATCGGAGATTTAGGCTGTGGTCACAGTACCATTTTTCACATGCATTTTTGGAGACCTGCGTTTTCAAAAACGCATGTAAAAAACGCACCCATAGGCCCCCATGTTAAAAAACGCATGCCCTAATAGCCAAAAAGCATGTGTGACTGTCCCATACGTTTTTGGAGCATATCCAAAAACGCATGCGTTTTTTAATAAGGGGCCTTATGGAAAACGCATGCAAAAACGCATGTACAATTAGTGCCATTCAAAAACGCATGCGTTTCCCATAGGAGCCCATGTTAAAAAAAACGCATGCGTTTGCGGAAACGCATGCGTTTTTTTAACATGGACTCCTATGGGAAACGCATGCGTTTTTGAATGGCACTAAAAGTTACTAATTGTACATGCGTTTTTGCATGCGTTTCTCATAGGAACCCATGTTATAAAAACGCATGCGTTTTCTACAAAAACGCATGCGTTTTTTAAAACACTCAAAAAAATACTACATGCACTATTTTTAGGTGCAGATTCAAAAACGCAGCCAAAAACGCAGGGAGCCATCAGAGACCTTAAAAAACTCATGCTGACATGAAAAACGCATGTAAAAAAGCATGCGTTTTTAAAAGGCACTAAAAAAAACTGTGACCACAGCCTTACACAGCGTGATATCGGCAGGCAACGCCACTACGATGTGTACGCCCCCTTGTACAGCCGACCCAGGACCGACCATTTAACATGGGACAGGATAGGGGAAGTTGTACTCCACATCGTAGTTGGGCTTTTACACAGCACGATCCTGCCAGAACGTCCATCCAATATCGGGCCGTTGGAGAGCAGGTCTCATTTGATCCCCGATATCGTTTTGGCATCGTTCGTGCATCGTATTGGACATTTATACCATACAACGCACGAACGATATCGGGGCAAACGCACGAACCACGTGACTTTTGGTCGGAGTTGGACGCCGATATCGGGACGTGTAAAGTGGCCATAAGTTATATGCCAGCTAATGCAGTTAACAGATTTTTTTATAATGGTAAGGGTAGCTCTACACGTCCGAACATTGCATGCAATTTCACTTGCAACTTGCTGGTTGCACTGAAATCATGGACACATTGTTACATTTGTACACAGCAACAAAATGGAACAATGTGTCCATGATTTCACTGCAACCAGCAAGTTGCAAGTGAAATTGCATGCAATGTTGTGGCGTGTAAAACTACCCTAACAGCAATGCAGAGCTATTGTATCTAATGTTCAGGAACAACAGTATAAAAAAGTTTCTACAAGCTACTCTACCCTAAAGCCCCATCTGGCTTCCGCTAACTGGGCTGAGCTGCTATAGCGCACCAATTTAAAAAGCCTGCTATACACCCTAGAGTCCGATTAATGCGCTTACAGGCTCCATTCTCTTGGGGATGGTACGAGGTTGTCTAAGGGTACCTTTGCACGCCACAACCATAGAAGATAATTTTGGCGGCGATATTTATCACTGGAATTATAGCCGCCAAATTGCCTCCTTACTGCGGCGTGTGAATCAGGAATTTTGCGGCGATAACACCAATGTCGCCTGATTCCGATTTCAGAGCAGTGCTCTAAAACCAGGCGACCGAGGTGAGGCGACATATCGCCGCCAAATTCCCAAATTACACGCCGCAATAAGAAGGCAATTGGGAGGAAATGTGGCAGTGATATTTCCAGGTCGCGATATCGCTGCCAATATTTCTCGCTGCGGTTGCAGCGTGTATAGGTACCCTTAGGGTACCGTTACAAGACGTAATATTGCATGCAATTTCACTGGCAATTTGCTGGTTGCAGTGAAATCATGGACAAATTGTTCTATTTTGTTGCTGTGTACAAATGTAACAATGTGTCCATGATTTCACTGCAACCAGCAAATTCCAGTGAAATTGCATGAAATACTGCGTCGTGTAATGGTACCCTTAAGGTACCGTCACATGCCGCAATCTCGTCTGGCGATATGAGGCAATCTAACCTGCTCGTGCATGTTTTTCATGGTCACCTCAGATCACCGATGGCGGCATCACACGCCGCAATTTCGCCCTGAAAGTAAGACGATGTGTCGCTCCGGAAATCGCCTCACCTACAGCGGAAGCAATCCTGCCTAATTTCATCGCCGCTTCACACGCCGCAAGTCCAAAAGCAATGTGGGCATACATGTTCAGCGTGGCGTGGAGATAGGCGTGCCGCAGTGGTTTACACCGCGCCTCATACGCACTCATTGGACAGCGCAACAGCGTTACGATTGGTCAGCCTGCTCTGGAAGGCTGGCCAATACATGACGCTGAACGGACAGCTCTTCAAATATGGCACCGTGTCAAGTGACAGCCAATGAGAACACAGTAGCCCACATCAATCATTTCAGACAGGGAGCGGACTCCAGCACGCTGAGGCACGCCTACAGGAAATCATAGGCAATGCTCTTTCCATCACTATCGCCCTATCATACGCCACACACACGGAAATATCGCCTTCACAATTGCGGCTGGTTACTGAGCACTGTTCAGGAATCAGCCGACAGGCAATTTTATCGTCGCAAAATTCCCCAATCACACGCCGCAACCGTGAGGCAATTTCAAGGCGATTGCTCAGGGGCGACATATCGCCTTTATGATCTCCAGGTGAGATTGCAGTGTGTGACGGTACCTTTAGACCTTTTGATGCCATACAATTGGTGTAGTTCCTTCATTACTTTGCCCTGGAAGCATGCTCCTTGGTCTGAATGGATCAGCAGCAGACAATCGTAAAGCCTGGATAAAGTCTTGACAATGGCTTATGTGGCAGACTCGGCTGTCTGATCCATATGTGGGCTGATGACTGTAAACTTACAGAAGTGGTCAATTATGACCAGAGAGTACTGTGGCCCTCTGGTGGATTGTCCCATGAGGAGGTAGTCTATCAATAACACTTCTGGCAGTTCCTTAGTCTGTATGGTTTGTACAGGTGCCCTCTGTTCTGTGCTTTTATTGGTGTCACACATTTGACACTGCCGAAAGATGTTCTCAAACATGGACTCCATTCAGGACCAATATACATAGCGCTGCAGCCACTGGAAGGTTTTGGCTGGCCCAAACTGAGCTCTGAATTTGTTGGCTTCCTTGGCAATTTCTCGTGCCATGCTTCTACGGATTACCACCTGCCATCTTGTTTCTACAGTTGTGGCGAAAAGTATTTGCACCCCTGCAATTCTGTCAGATAATACTCAGTTTCTTCCTGAAAATGATTGCAATCACAAATTCTTTGGTATTATTATCTTCATTTAATTTGTCTTCAATGAAAAAACACAAAAGAGAATTGTCCTAAAGCCAAATTGGATCTAATTCCACACCAAACATAAAAAAGGGGGTGCACAAAAGTATTGGCACTGTTAGAAAAATCATGTGATGCTTCTCTAATTTGTGTAATTAACAGCACCTGTAACTTTCCTGTGGCACCTAACAGGTGTTGACAATAACCAAATCACACTTGCAGCCAGTTGACATGGATTAAAGTTGACTCAACCTCTGTCCTGTGTCCTTGTGTGTACCATATTGAGCATGGAGAAAAGAAAGAAGACCAAAGAACTGTCTGAGGACTTGAGAAACCAAATTGTGAGGAAGCATGAGCAATCTCAAGGCTACAAGTCCATCTCCAAAGACCTGAATGTTCCCGTGTCTACCGTGCGCAGTGTCATCAAGAAGTTTAAAGCCCATGGCACTGTGGCTAACCTCCCTAGATGTGGACGGAAAAGAAAAATTGCCGAGAGATTTCAACGCAAGATTGTGAGGTTGGTGGATAAAGAACCTCGACTAACATCCAAACAAGTTCAAGCTGCCCTGCAGTCTGAGGGTACAACAGTGTCAACCTGTACTATCCGTCGGCGTCTGATTGAAAAGGGACTGTTTGGTAGGATACCCAGGAAGACCTCACTTCTTACCCTGAGACATATAAAAGCCAGGCTGGAGTTTGCCAAAACTTACCTGAGAAAGCCTAAAACGTTTTGGTAGAATGTTCTCTGGTCAGATGAGACAAAAGTAGAGCTTTTTGGGCAAAGGCAAAGTTTACAGAAGAAAAAAAGAGGCATTCAAAGAAAAGAACACGGTCCCTACAGTCAAAATTGGCGGAGGTTCCCTGATGTTTTGGGGTTGCTTTGCTGCCCGTGTGTGCATGGCATTATAAAGTCTGAAGACTACCAACAAATTTTGCAGCATAATTTTGGGCCCAGTGTGGGAAAGCTGGGTCTTCCTCAGAGGTCATGGGTCTTCCAGCAGGACAATGACCCAAAACACACTTCAAAACACACTAGAAAATGGTTTGAGAGAAAGCACTGGAGACTTCTAAGGTGGCGAGCAATGAGTCCAGACCTGAATCCCATAGAACACCTGTGAAAAGGGGGAGACAGAAGCGCACAATAGAGTCTTATCCGATGGTAAAATCGTTTCACAGATATGGATCCACTCACCTGGTTCAGTTGTGTGGAACACAACAACCATAAGCACAAATGGGTAGGATCCGATGAACTGCAGCAATCAGCCGGTCACTAGAATTGCATATATGGAAAGGAAAGAAGTCCGGCTTTCAGGATCGCGCTGTTCCAGTTCACAAGGAGTTAATCCAAGGACCAAGCAGTAATCATAACTTTCTTTATTCTATAAAACTCTACGCGTTTCGTGTACACGCTGTACACTTCCTCAGGAGCTTTGCTTGGATTAACTCCTTGTGAACTGGAACAGCGCGATCCTGAAAGCCGGACTTCTTTCCTTTCCATATATAGAACACCTGTGGAGAGATCTAAAAATGACAGTTTGGAGAAGGCATCCTTCAAATATCAGAGACCTGGAGCAGTTTGCAAAAGAAGAATGGTCTAAAATTCCAGCAGAGCATTGTAAGAAACTCATTGATGGTTACCAGAAGTGGTTGATCGCAGTTATTTTGGCTAAAGGTTGTGCAACCAAGTATTAGGCTGAGGGTGCCAATACTTATGTCTAGCCCATTTTTGGAGTTTTGTGTGAAATGATCAATATTTTGCTTTTTGCTTCATTCTCTTTTGTGTTTTTTCATTGAAGACAAATTAAATGAAGATAATAATACCAAAGGATTTGTGATTGCAATCATTTTTAGGAAGAAACTGAGTATTATCTGACAGAATTGCATACTTTTTTGGCCACAACTGTATGTCAGCAGCTTGCTGCCACTTGTTGTTCAAAACAGTTCCTTGAACTTCAAACCTGTCCCACTGATTTAGGGTGGAGGCACACTGGCGTGAGATTCGCGCGAGTCTCACGCTTGTAAAAAAACGCATGTCACTTGCACTGATGTTAAGAAATTGGCCAGGGCACAGTGGTCCGTTTTAAGCAGTCGCCTCTCGCATGTCACCGGCAATGCGATTACACTCGCAGCATGCTGCGTATTTGTGCGATTCCTGCGTGCATACGGCCAATGCAAGTCTATGGCGGCGTTTTTTTCTCGCATGAAGGCAGCACACCATGCGAGTTACATGCGCGAAATACGCTTGTACGTGATCAGCAGAACAGGAAGTACAAGCTGATTCCAATTCTGAAGTGCCTCCATGCCTCAAAAACACCTTACACTCGGATCGCTGTTTGTGACTGAAAAAACGCACTTGCATCGCAAACGCACCCCACTCGCACCGCACTCGCACACAACTCGCACCGCGATCGCGAACAAATACGCGACGTAGTTGCAGAAATGGCTAGCGTACAAAACGCTCCGTTTTGCACGCCCCTAGTGTGCCTCCACCCTTAGAACCATCTTCATCTCGGCACCAAGTGTAGCCCATTCTTGTTTGCTGGGTTTTCTTTGCTGGGTTACCCATGTCTTCACCTGCTGCAGTCAAATGTCTTCATCTTGCACTCAACCCTATTGTGCATTTGTGCTCCCTAACGACTTGAGAAGATTAACAAAAAATAAAAGGCACCACATTAATTTAGACTTGTAGTAAATGGGATCAAGGCGAGTTCAACACACCAAGGAACAGGAACAGTTCACAAAGAGAACAAGCTGACCGACCTATTTATTATTTTTTGTAGGTGATTTGGGGGTATATTTACTATGGGCTTTATTAATGAGTCATGTTCTGTATGCACAATTGCGGCACTGTATATACCGGAACATTTATTCACGGTGTACTTGTTCCTGATGGGAACACTAATCACAGTGCACGGGACAAAATACTGTACTGCACATGCACGACTGTTTTTGCAAGCCAGAACCTTTTGTCAGCAATACCTTATACTTGGAGGTAGCCTCTGCAACACTGCATGGGTGCTCACTTCCAGTTTTCATCACATGCATTTGGTTTACCATGTTCAGTGGGGAGTGGTCTAAAAAAGCAATTTTTTGGCACAATCTTTCTGTTCTCCTATCAATGCCATTGCACTTACCTGCCTCTATAATTCTCATTACGGTAATTATTACTTTATCCATCCTGTGATCTAAAGTAAAAGAAAAGGTACCAGGTACATTATCTCATTACCCCTTAGGAAGCCATGGCGTAAAATGGCGATATGCGTGTGGTCTCTTTTCTCCTAACCACCCATTTTTTTACCTAAATATCTCTGCAAACTGGCTCTTTACTATCTAGATTTTGTATGTGTTTTGGACTAGTCTTATTTAGATTTTGATATGGGTTATTATACAATTTAGACACCTTCTGCACACTTGTCCAGTGTTTATTTTGTTATCTGCTCTAATACGTTTTCAGTTGCTTTATGTTGTATTTGCGTTGGATTGTGCTTCTAATCTTTATTTATACCCTACTGTATAAGTAGTCCTTTATATTGCTGCTATATTTGCATTACATTGTATATGTGGAGGGCTTTTTTGCACTCGTTGGCCCTATCTATACGGTGGTTCTTTTGGGAGAGCCGGTGTTGTTATTTTCCATAACCCTGGATTTTATGATGTAGCTAATTGCTACATATATAAATCTACAGTGCCTTGTGAAAGTATTCGGCCCCCTTGAACTTTTCAACCTTTTGCCACCTTTCAGGCTTCAAACATAAAGATATAAATAGGCATTAAAAGAAAAAAGTGAACTGGGCACTATCAGTGTCAATGAGCCGATTCCTCCTATTTGGCTGACTGGCAGTCACAGACTCATAGGTGGTGCTCACTTTGGTGCAGTATGCGTATGACAATAAAACAGAAAAAAGACCAGTGGCAACTCATCGGAGGCGATCTTGTGCTTTTATTCAAAGTTCCATGTTATCCGGTACATCAACAAAGAACAAGTGCGGTGAGGGGAGGGAGGTGCATGGACGTCGGGCTACGGCATGCCGATTCATGGCTAGTAGCCAGTCAGGACCTGTAGAAGCGGCTACTAGCCGCGAAACGGCAGGCTGTCGTCCGACATCCATGCACCTCCCTCCCCTCACCGCACTTGTTCTTTGTTGATGTACCGGATAACATGGAACTTTGAATAAAAGCACAAGATCGCCTCCGGTGAGTTGCCACTGGTCTTTTTTCTGTTTTATTGTCATAAAGATATAAATTCTAATTTTTTTGTGAAGAATCAACAACAAGTGGGACACAATCGTGAAGTGGAACGAAATTTATTGCATATTTTAAACTTTTAACAAATACAAAACTTAAAAGTGGGGCGTGCAATATTATACAGTCCCCTTGAGTTAATACTTTGTAGCGCCACCTTTTGCTGTGATTATAGCTGCAAGTCGCTTGGGGTATGTCTCTATCAGTTTTGCACATCGAGAGACTGAAATTCTTGCCCATTCTTCCTTGCAAAACAGCTGGAGTTCAGTGAGGTTGGATGGAGAGCGTTTGTGAACAGCAGTTTTCAGCTCTTTCCACAGATTCTCGATTGGATTCTTGTCTGGATTTTGACTTGGCCATTCTAACACCTGGATATGTTTATTTTTAAACCATTCCATTGTAGATTTTGCTTTATGTTTGGGGTCATTGTCTTGTTGGAAGTTAAATCTCCGTCCCAGTCTCAGGTCTTTTGCAGACTCCAACAGGTTTTCTGACAGAATGGTCCTGTGTTTGGCTCCGTCCATCTTCCCATCAATTTTTACCATCTTCCCTGTCCCTGCTGAAGAAAAGCAGGCCCAAACCATGATGCTGCCACCACCATGTTTGACTGTGGGGATGGTGTTTTGAGGGTGATGAGCTGTGGTGCTTTTACGCCAAACATATCGTTTTGCATTGTGGCCAAAAAGTTCCATTTTGATGTCATCTGACCAGAGCACCTTCTTCCTCATGTTTGGTGTCTCCCAGGTGGCTTGTGGCAAACTTTAAACGAGACTTTTTATGGATATCTTTGAGAAATGGCTTTCTTCTTGCCACTCTTCCATAAAAGCCAGATTTGTGCAGTGTACGCAGTGCCGGGACAAGGCATTTTGGTGCCCTAGGCAGGTAAGGCAAACGGCGCCCCCCGTGGCCACGCATTGGGCAATAAAGTCCACTTTTTTCTATTTTTTTGTGCTGTTTTTCCTTTTTTTACACTCTCTCTATTATATATTACATACACACACACACACACACACACACACACACACACACACACTTGAGACTGCTTTGGGCTGAATACACAATAGCTGTATCAGTCACGGTTCTGATGATTCTTGGTGCCAGCACCAATCTGTCCACGGTGTTTCTGGAGAGCTGCAGCTTGCAGATCGCTTCAGGGTGCCCCCTTCCTGATCACCAGCGCTCCGGCATTCAGCCTGCTGAGCACTCAAACAACCCAGTCCACACTTCCAGTTAGCGGTTCATCACTTCCGGTTAGCGTTATAGAAATGAAGTTGCAACATCGTAGGATCAACGGTGTTTATTCCCTCTTCGTGTGGTCTTACATGGTGCGGGTGGGAGGACGGGGGGGTTCTCAAAGGCGATGGCCGTTTCACACCGCAAGTGGCGCTTCAACAGGCATATAGTCCACCATATGCCTGTTGACTATATGCCTGTTGAAGCGCCACCCCACAAAGAGTGAATAAACACCGCTGATTGTGTGTTGCAACTTCTTTTCTATAACGCTAAACACAATAGCTGTATATACAATAGAGAATACAGAATAGAGACAGCTGCTACCTGTATACACAATAGAGATGGCTGCGGACCGTATACACAATGGAGAATGCTGCTGGCTATGCATACAATAGAGAATACACAATAGAAACTGCTGTTGGCCATACACAATAGAGAATACACAATAGAGACTACTGCTGGCCGTACGCAATAGAGAATACACGATAGAGACTACTGCTGGCCGTACGCAATAGAGATGGCTGCCAGCCATATAGACAACATCCCAACAGCTTCCCTTTATTCCGACAACCTCCCTCCATCCTGATAGTCTCCTTCCTTCCTTCCTCCATCCCGACAGCCTCACTTCATCCTTCCTCCATCCCGACAGACTCATTTCATCGCGATAGCCTCCCTCCATCCCAACAATGTCCCTCCATCCTGACCGCCTCCCTCCATACTTCCTCCATCCCAACAGCGTTCCTCCATCCTGACAGCCTCCCTCCATCCCGGCAGCCTCCCTCCATCCTGACGGCCTCCCTCCTTCTTTCCTCCATCCTGACAGCCTCCTTCCATCCTTCCTCCATCCCGACAGCCTCCCTCCATACTTCCTCCATCCCAACAGCGGTCCTCCATCCTGACAGCCTCCCTCTATCCCAATAGCCTATTCCATCCTGACAGCCTCTCTCCATCCTTCCTCCATACCAACAGCCTCCCTCCATCCTGACTGCATCCCTCCATCCTGACTCCATACCAACAGCCTCCTCCATCCTGACTGCATCCCTCCATCCTGACAGCCTCCCAGTCTCCCCCACAGCCTCCCAGTCTCCCCCACAGCCCCCCTGTCTCCCCCACAGCCTCCCTGTCTCCCCCACAGCCCCCCTGTCTCCCCCACAGCCCCCCTGTCTCCCCCACAGCCCCCCTGTCTCCCCCACAGCCTCCCTGTCTCCCCCACAGCCCCCCTGTCTCCCCCACAGCCTCCCTGTCTCCCCCACAGCCTCCCTGTCTCCCCCACAGCCTCCCTGTCTCCCCCACAGCCCCCCTGTCTCCCCCACAGCCCCCCTGTCTCCCCCACAGCCCCCCTGTCTCCCCCACAGCCCCCCTGTCTCCCCCACAGCCCCCCTGTCTCCCCCACAGCCCCCCTGTCTCCCCCACAGTCTCCCTGTCTCCCCCCACAGTCTCCCTGTCTCCCCCCACAGTCTCCCTGTCTCCCCCACAGTCTCCCTGTCTCCCCACAGCCTCCCTGTCTCCCCCACAGTCTCCCTGTCTCCCCCACAGCCTCCCTGTCTCCCCCACAGTCTCCCTGTCTCCCCCACAGCCTCCCTGTCTCCCCCACAGCCCCCCCTGTCTCCCCCACAGCCCCCCCTGTCTCCCCCACAGCCCCCCCTGTCTCCCCCACAGCCTCCCTGTCTCCCCCACAGCCTCCCTGTCTCCCCCACAGCCTCCCTGTCTCCCCCAAAGCCTCCCTGTCTCCCCCAAAGCCTCCCTGTCTCCCCCAAAGCCTCCAGCATACCTTAACATTGGGGGGAGCTGTGGATGCGGAGCAGGGGTGCCGGCGCACATCTGCAGGACGCTGCCTGCGAGGAGTAGCTGCGGGCCTGCGGCAGCTAGCGGTGGGCGCCGCCATGTTCTTTGTGGCCGGCGCCCACTAACAGTACAGCCGGACGGTGGAAGCTGAGACTTCAACAAAATGGCCGCGGCTAATTGGAGACCGCGGCCATTGTGTAGAGGTCTCAACCTCTATTGACCGGCTGTACTGTTAGTGGGCGCCAGCTACAAAGAACATGGCGGCGCCCACCGCTCCCTGCCGCAGCTTCTCCCCGCAACTCCAGGGCCGGGCGTCGGTGACCGGACTCCGGTCAGGCGGGAATGCGCCCTGCCCAAGATGGCGCCCTAGGCGATCGCCTAGGTTCGCCTAGCTGTCGTCCCGGCCCTGAGTGTACGACTGATTGTAGTCTTATGGACAGACTCTCCCACCTCAGCTGTAGATCTCTGCAGTTCTTCCTGAGTGATCATGGGCCTTTTGGCTGCATCTCTGATCAGTCTTCTCCTTGTTCGAGATGAAAGTTTAGAGGGACGGCCGGGTCTTTGTAGATTTGCAGTGGTCTGATACTCCTTCCATTTCAATATGATCACTTGCACAGTGCTCCTTGAGATGATTAAAACTTGGGAAATCTTTTTGTATCCAAATCCGTCTTTAGACTTCGCCACAACAGTATCTCGGACCTGCCTGGTGTGTTCCTTAGTCTTCATGATGCTCTCTGCACTTGAAACAGAACCCTGAGGCTATCACAGAGCAGGTGCATTTATATGGAGACTTGATTACACACAGGTGGATTCTATTTATCATTACCAGTCATTTAGGACAACATTGGATCATTCAGAGATCCTCACTGAACTTCTGGAGTGAGTTTGCTGCACTGAAAGTAAAGAGGTTGAATAATATTGCACGCCCCACTTTTCAGTTTTTTATTTGTTAAAAAAGTTCAAAATATGCAATAAATTTTGTTCCACTTCACGATTGTGTCCCACTTGTTATTGAGTCTTCACAAAAAAATTAAAATTGATATCTTTGTTTGAAGCCTGAAATGTGGCAAAAGGTTGAAAAGTTCAAGGGGGCCAAATACTTTCACAAGGCACTGTGTTTTATATATGTGTCCTTTGTGCCTGTCTTGTTTTCATAAGAATAAAAATTATTTTTCAAATTAATTCTTTGAGTGATCCCAATTCTATTACACACCAGCTTGTTCTGTTTGTTAAGACTTGGGTAGTGCACGGCCCCCGCTGCTGCCACTGGAGGTGTGAACTTGCGGAACTCTGGAGTTTCCTCCTCTTCTAGACATTCCTCAAGTTCCTCAGAGCTTCCAAAGATACCCTTGACGGACCATCCAGGTTGGTATTTTCTGTAGCAGAACTGTAGCAGATGGAGAAGTTGTACTTCGCAAGGCAAGCCACCCAATGCTGCTCCAGGGCTCCCAGCTTGGAATTATCCAGATGGGCAGCAGGTTGTTAGTCCATAACTGGATCTTGGATATCCTGCAAACTTTTCTGTCATGGCCCACACCAGGCAAGCTCCAGCCAAAAGGATCTGTAGTTGTGAGGGTTTCGCTCAATGTTCCATAGGGACCTACTGACATAGGCGATAACTCTCCATCTTGCATTTGCAAAAGAACCGCCCGAATCCGTAGAGACTGCCATCAGTGTATAAGATAAATGGTTTATCGAAGTCTGCATAATTCGGGATGGGGGCCAATGTCAGGGCTTCTTTCAGTGCCTGAAAGCCTTGTCTTGCTTCTGCTCCCAGGGCACTACTTTGATTGTTTGGTGCCCCAGCTGACACCATAACAGGTCTTTCAGAGGGCCCGTTATTTTTGCATAGTCTTTAATGAACTGCCGATAGTACCCAGCCAACCCAAGGAAGGCTTTCAACTCTCGCAGGGTACTGGGTGCTGGCTATTGCTGTATCGCAGCCACTTTGTCTTGGGAAGGCAGAACTGCACCCTGAGACACCTTATGGCCCAGGTATTCAATTTCTTTCTTGTAAAGATCAGGAAATTAGATATAAGAATAGGGACTTGTGGCCGCGCTCCCAGACTGCGAAAAATGCTTGACATCTTAAGTTGTCACAGGCGCAAAGGGTGGATTGACGTCTCACAATCCATTCAGGTAAGCAAATCCACCACTATTTTGCACACTTTCTGCCGACAGATACACACTATTGTGCGCCCCTTCTTCTTTTCAGCTGTTTTTTTCTTTAAAAGATGACACTTTCTTGGCTTCACCTTCAGATACTGGGCCCATAATTGCCCAAATACTTGTCCAAGTCTTTTCAGATGTTCTTGGAAGATAAGAGGGTACACAATTATATCATCCAGGTATATCAGGGTGGTTTCAAAGTACAGGTCTCTCACACACTTCACCATCAGCTGCTGTACCCAATGCATTAGATAGACTGAAGGGCATTCTGTTATAGTAACAGTCCTATGGGGAGTAAAAATGCTGTTTTTGCCCTGTTCTTTTCTCAATAGATGCATGCTAGTACCCGCTAGCCAGATCCAGGGTGGAAAAGTATTAGCCTTTCCTAGGGGTGACATAGACTCCTAGAGTCTCTTCATTCATTGCATCCCCAAGGGTTGCAATGGTCTGGCTCCACACCACTCTGGAAGCATAGCTTTCTTCTTTGTGTCTTTATTTTCACCGTCCAATAGTTGCCTAAAGTTTAAGGTAGGATTCACTCTAACTTGCTCATGTAGAACCTGTTTCAGGGGAGTACTGTAGAGTCCCAGGATGAATTGTTCTTGTAGTATCTGGTTCACAAGTCCCATTCCATTTACTCCATCTGCCCCCTTCTTTTCACCTTCAGCTTGTGCTTATTGTAGCGCCATGGCATATTGACAGGCCCCTTCTTCTTCTTGTGGCAGCTGGTAGAAGAACTTCACACTGAAGTGCCCCACAATATCTGTCTCACCATATATCTCCTCCAGAAATTCCACTATACTTTTAAGGTGCAATGCATGACTTCCAGTTGTAGGAAGACAATTTTGCAGGCCTCTCCCATCAGGACAGACAGAGTGATCTTCACTTGTAGTTCTGGGCTGACATTATACATTTTAGCAATGGGATATTCTGGCCATCAAATTTGGGCAGCTAAAGAGCGTGCTTATAGGGAAGGTTCTTGCTGGAGTTCCACCATTGCCTGCGGTACTCACATTAATTACTGTCAGCTACCTCTATTTCTGTGACTGCACCATGCTTGCACCGCAACCTGAAGCATTGACCATAGAGACACCACTAAACAAGGTTCAAATATGATACAGTGAACGAGGAGGCAGAAGCAAAATACCGGCTTTATGTTAGACAGAAAGTTATATGCCGGCAAATGCAGTTAGCAGATTTTTTTTATAACGGTAGCAGCAATAGAAAGCTATTGAAACAAACATTCAGTAACAACAATATAAACAGTTTCTACAAGCTACTGTACTCTAAATCCCTATCTAGCTTTCGCTATCCGGGCCGTGCTGCTACATTGCACTAATTA